>CBVK0102653589.1:0-18713 GCA_900067695.1 Picea abies | reverse complement strand
CTTTTAAAAACTATTATTATCCATCCAAGTAATGATTATGGTTCATAAAATGGAGTGGTTTGAAATAAATAATAAAAAAAAGACAGGTTGAAATATGGACCCCACAACAAAGCATTTAATGTTGTATAGGCTAGTATATATATGATCGGATCTAAAGATGATTTATATATCCTAGAATATACAACATTGATGATGATGATGGTGATTAAGTCGAGTGAGAGAAAATTAACAAAGTAATGATTATGACTCATCAAATGTAGTGATTGGAAATAAATTAAAAAAAGAATACGTGTTGAGATATGGATCGCACAACAAAGAATTTAATGTTGTATATGCTAAGATATATACCATCTGATCTAAAGATGCTTTATATATCTTATCATATGCAACATTGATGATGATGGTGGTGGCGGTGGTGGTGATTAATGTTTACTAAGTCCATATGAATGTTATATCATGTGTCCTCTCAAGTATTAATTTTAAAAGTACTATTATTTATGGAAGTAATAATAATGAGTTTTAAAAAACTATTATTATTCATCGATGCAATGGTTATGGTTCATCCAATGAAGTGATTGAAAATAAATTAAAAAAGAACTTGTTAAAATATGAACCCCACAACAAAACATTTAATACTATATATGCTAAATTATCTTTACCTATGATTTTTTTAAAATAATAATTTAAGATCATCTTTGGTGGGCTTGGTGAAACTCACTGTTCCCCACCAATAGGTGCCCAAGTCCTTGACATTAATTTAAACTCCACCCAAATCCAACTTGAGATTGAAGGGCGAATCCTAGCCGAGTCTTTGTGAAGAAGAATCAGAAGATCGTTTTGAGCTAGCAGTAAAGATGGAGCACTTACAGGCCACGAGTACAGCAATGGCTAACACGAATATGAATATTAACAATGGTAGGAAAAGAGAGAGGGTGGAGATTGGAGGGGAGAGTACTGTGAGGAGGGGAAACCCGGGATCGGTTAACGACGGTGTGAACAACAATGCCTCCTGTGGTGCCTGTAGGTTTTTGAGGAGGAAGTGTACTAGTGCCTGTCCATTTGCACCTTATTTCAGTTTCGACCGCGTCAAAAAAACCCGTTTTGGAGAGGTGCATAAGAGCTTCGGTGCCGCTCATTTCTCGAAGGTCCTGTTGAAAATTGAGCAGGACAGACGCCAAGAAGCAGTCCAAGCAATATGCTTTGAGGCTCACTGGAGGATCTTGGATCCTATTAACGGTTATTGTATATTGTATCTTTATAGTTATTGTATATTTGTATATTTGTAGTTATTGTATATTTGTATCTTTATAGTTATTGTATCTTTGTTGGTGCAGGTCGATGGGTTATGACGAAAATTACAGTTTGTGAAGAATTTTGTATCCCAACTCCATTATCAGCAGCAGGACCAGTGGAAAAAACAAGAGATCCGTTATCAACAGCAGCAACAAGAACAGCAGCAGGAGCAATGACAACAATAGCAGGAGCAGGAGCAGCGGCAACAATAACAACTGATGCGTTATCTGCAGTGGCAACAACAACAGCAGCAACAACAACAAGAGATCCGTTATGAACTTTGTAGTCCCGCCATCGTCACATACTTTTTGAGATCTCATCACCCTATGAAAAGTTATGAACTTTATAGTCCTATCGCCGTCACAAAAAACATACAAAAAAATTGATTTTAAATCAATGATATCTCATTTCTAGAGCTCCGATTTGGACAACGTTTTTTTTTAAATTGGGTGAAATTATGACAGGAAATAAGATATGCAATTTGTTTTTAAAAATGCATCCCTAGATGCTACATAAATCAGAACAATCACACAACGTCCACGAACAAAAACCCTTGAAAATTGTAGATT
This sequence comes from Picea abies, assembly GCA_900067695.1. Classification (NCBI taxonomy): domain Eukaryota; kingdom Viridiplantae; phylum Streptophyta; class Pinopsida; order Pinales; family Pinaceae; genus Picea; species Picea abies. The sequence continues at coordinate 16,851 of CBVK0102653589.1, read as the reverse complement.
TTAAAATGAAAATAACTTAACTTCCCGGACTCCGTTTTAGATGTTTTTTTTTTCTTTCTAACTTGGCTGATTTTATGAGAGGAACTCAGATCTACAACCAATTTTTGAAAATTTTACACCAAAACCTATTTTGCGGCCCTCTTTTGTTTCCAAAAAAATAAATATGCAAAAAATAAAAATATTTTCCCACACTTCCTGCCAAGGAAAGTGCTATGATACCACTAGTTATGTACCAAATACCTGAATAAAAAATACCACAATAGTACAAAAGATATTTGAATACAATCACCACACAAGATATATGAAACAAAATAGAAAACCATGAGTTTATTATATCATACCCTTGAGGTAGGGCAACACCATACAATGGATCTTATTATGGAAGGGATCCTCTCCTGTTCACTTGCCTCTTCGAGGGGACTTCCTCCTATTGAGCTACCACTCCAAATACAATACTTCTCTTCATATCCCATTACATTGTTTTAAGCCCTTTGTATAGTGCTACCATCACCTCAGAACATTCTAGATGATGAATCTTCTAGAAGCATAAACTTCTAAGAAGTCCTCTTACATTTATTATATCTAACTATCAATTTATTATACATAACTACCATAGTGGATATTATTTAATAATATAATGGACCTATTCCACCTTACATTCAATCACCTCCACTACCTATCTGACTACCTAACACACACACACACACACACACACACAGAATTATATGTGTTAACAGGAACGCGTGCACACTTTTTTTGCTAATAACATGCACGCGTTTTAGGAATGCGCATGCTATTTGAATTTCAATTTTTTTTAGGCGAGAGTCACAACTCTTAACATACATGTTTGCGGAGTTGGTTTCCTTAGATTTTGTCTTAGAATGAAAAACCTAGTGGTTTGGTCTGCAAATACATAAAAACCTCATTTTTATGAATTCATTATTTTTCTATAGGCTACACAATTTGGTTTTTAATCTATTTTTGTCTTGACATATATCAAAATCTTAGAATACATAAATATCTTATTTCTGCTATAACTTATTGTTGGCTTAACCATTTATCAAATGAGTTATTTGAGACACTAGAGGAGACCAATACCTACCCTATCCCCTTTTGGATTTGAACCTGTGACCTTTCATGAAAAAACACATGTTCTTAAACATTAGGGCCACATATTATTAATATGTGTACATTGATTTTTTGGTGCACTTAATAGTTGCCATCTTGAAAGTTGAGTATTTAAAAAATATACAAATTATTAGTATGGAATAAAAGATGGTTACCTTATATTTTTTTTATTATCTTAATGATATTTGGGTAATAAATAATGTTATTGAAATGCATTTTCTAAAAATAAGAATAAGAATAATATTTACGTGATAAATAATGTTATTGAAATGCATTTTCCAAAGATAGGAGTAAGGTTTTATGTGCATGTGTAATAATGTATTGAATACAAATTTTTAATACTATGAAATGAAAAAGTTAGAATTTATCCATATATACTAATATTAATGTTCATTTCATAAGGAATTATAATTTAAGAATATATTTTTGTGGTTTGCTCAAGGAATTTGAATTTAATAATATAGTTTTGTGGTTATTAGATTTAATATATATTAATTCTCATTTCACGAGGAATTAGAATTTAATAATATAGTTATGTGATGATTAGATTTAGATAAATATAAAACTGGGTTAGTTTATTAATAGATTAAATTTTGAAGTGGTTTTGTTAGATTTAAATAATTATAAACTTAAAGATTAAGTAAATAAAATAAATTAAAATATCATTATCAATATTATTATTATTATATTTTTTTTTTTTCTAAATATTTTTTAATGATAATAATTTATTTATTTATTTATTTTTTTTAAATTTTGGGAGTAGCTTATTGTTAGTAATTATTGTTTGTTTTTTAAGTTGAGGAGGTGATAATTCTAATTTATAAAACTTTTTGGTGTGGTAATTAATGTTATAATAATAATCTATTTTTAAGGTCACGACCAAGCCACACCAAATTGGTGTATGAGACCCCCCTCCACCCAACGATTTGACTGGTAAAGTCTACAAAGCTATACATACCCTACCCCACTTTGGATTTGAACTTGTGACCTCTTAAACCTTATGATTTATTAAAAGTTTTGTTGTGAAAGTGGTTAGAAATAATTTTATTGACGATTATTTATATAGGATAGACTTATATTGGGGTTCCTTGTCCCACAAACAAGGGGGATCTCATACACCACTTTGGTGTCTCGCTTGGCTATGAGATTAAAAATAGATTATTATTATTATATTATGTTTTTTAAAACTATTATTTATCGAAGTAATGATGATGTGTCTTTTAAAAACTATTTTTATCTGTCCAAGTAATGATTATGGTTCATAAAATGGAATGGTTTGAAATAAATAATAAAAAAAAGACAGGTTGAAATATGGACCCCACAACAAAGCATTTAATGTTGTATAGGCTAGGATATATATGATCGGATCTAAAGATGCTTTATATATCCTAGCATATACAACATTGATGATGATGATGGTGATTAAGTCAAGTGAGAGAAAATTAACAAAGCAATGATTATGACTCATCAAATGTGGTGATTGGAAATAAATTAAAAAAATAATACCTGTTGAGATATGGATCGCAGAACAAATCATTTAATGTTGTATATGCTAAGATATATACCGTCCGATCTACAGATGTTTTATATATCGTAGCATATGCAACATTGATGATGATGGTGGTGGCGGTGGTAGTGATTAACGTCTACAAAGACCAAATTAATGTTATATCATGTGTCCTATCAAGTATCAATTTTAAAAGTACTATTATTTATGGAAGTAATAATAGTGAGTTTTTAAAAAACTATTATTATTCATCCAGGTAATGATTATGATTCATCCAATGAAGTGATTGAAAATAAATTAAAAAAAACTTGTTAAAATATGAACCTCGCAACAAAGCATTTAATACTATATATGCTAAATTATCTTAATCTATGAATTTTTTAAAATAATAATTTAAGAGCATCCTTGGTGGGTTTGGTGAAACTCACCGTCCCCCATCAATAGCTCCCCAAGTCCTTGATTGAATAAAATTGAATGATATGGGGACACGGATCACGATATCATTTAACGTTTGACCACTACCTCAAGATGTCAAAATGGTGAAAAACTCCTCACTTTCCACCATTGAATCCAATCCTTTTGAGCTTTCTTACTAACCTAAACCATCAAGAAAACTCAAAAGACCAAAACCTGAGCCCCTCTTGTTTCTCTCAAATGCAATAAGAGCTATAAGTTACAACATTAATTACGCCGCGTACAACTATTGATAATGGGTACAATTAATGATCTTTTAACCTTATTTAACCTTAAACCCTAATCTGATGGCTATGCATTGAAGATGCTGGCATATTCTTAGTCGTCCTCCAAAATCAATGGGTCAGATTTATTGTTCATAACTTTATTGCATTTATCAAGACATCCGTTAACATGTTTACTTTTTAACATTTACCTAATCACATTAAAAAATTACTGTAAGGATATGTAATTGCCACGTTTAAATGATTAAATAGGATTTAACCGTGCACACGTTCTTAGCGACACTCATTCTTAGCCGACCTTTAACTCCACCCAAAGCCAACTTAAGATTGAAGGGCGAATCCCAGCCGTGTCTTTGTAAGAAGAATCGGAAGATCGTTCGAGCTAGCAGTAAAGATGGAGCACTCACAGGCCGCGGGTACAGCAATGGCTAACGTGAATATGAATATTAACAATGGTAGGGTGGAGATTGGAGGGGAGAGTACTGTGAGGAGGGGAAACCCGGGATCGGGTAACGACGGTGTGAACAACAATGCCCCCTGTGGTGCCTGTAGGTTTTTGAGGAGGAAGTGTACTAGTGCCTGTCCGGCCTTATTTCAGTCGGTGAAGCCCGTTTTGGAGAGGTGCATAAGATCTTCGGTGCCGCTCGTTTCTCGAAGGTCCTGTTGAAAATTGAGCAGGACAGACGCCAAGAGGCAGTGCAAGCAATATGTTTTGAGGCTCAGTGCAGGATCTTGGATCCTGTTAACGGTTGCGTTTCAATAGTACATGAAATGGAGCAACAGCTGCAACAGCAGGTAAGGTGCACTAGCCTTTGCATATTTTTTTTCTTTCAATTTTTTATTTAATTATTTCCGTTTTTTCTAGTTATTGTATCTTTGTATCTTTATAGTTATTGTATCTTTGTTGGTGCAGGTCGATGGGTTACGACGGGAATTACAGTTTGTGAAGAATTCTGTATCCCGACTCCGTTATCAGCAGCAGGAGCAGGAGCAGCGGCAGCAACAACAGCAAGAGCAGCGGCAGCAACAACAGATGCGTTATCAACAGCAGCAGCAACAAGAGATCCGTTATCAGCAGCAGCAACAACAGGAGCAGCGGCAACAACAAGAGATGCGTTAACAGCAGCAGCAGGAACAAGAGATCCGTTATCAGCAACGGCAAGAACAGCAGATGGGAATCCGTTATCAGCAACGGCAACAACAGCAGGCAGGCGTGTCGTCTGCATTTGCGCCACCCCAACCTGGAGCCTTCCATGGAATGCCTCCCGGAAATCAATGGTCCACGCTGACGAGTCGACCGTTAGAGCACCTTTCCCCCACACCCGAAGGGCAGTCTCACTATCCGTTTGAGCTGCAGCGCTCTGTATTTGACCCCGTTCCCTTAAATCACACTATTCCTCACATGTAAGTTAAAAGGAATTACAATTGCAGTTTCTCAGCTCGAAGAATTCTGTGTATAGATGATGTCGAAGGCCGGTTTTTCATGAAAGTTTTTAATGTTATTGTGTGACTTTTGGTTTCGGAATCAGAATTTTATCCTTTAAATTTTTTATTTTCCATCCTAGCGCCTCATTATTGGTTTATGGTGATATGATTGTTATTTTTTAACTTTTATTTCATTATATTTAGTTGATTGCTATGTTTGAGTGATTCTTAAAGATTAAGATTGTTACAGTGAATGTGAAATGTCTCCCTTTTATTTTATGAATAATTTTATTTTATGTTTGCTTTTCATTTTATTTTCTGTATCAACCAAACCCTGCTGTGCTAACCTAACTGTGCTAGTATATTAAATTTTATAAAAGAATGGATCATTTAGTAACAAATTGTATTTTTGTAATGTTTAAAATCCAGTTTATGTTGTTTTTCTTTGACTTTTAAATCACTTTAGAGATAAATATATAAAAAAATATTATTTGTTGATACATGTTTAAGCCTATTTTCTATGCACATTACCCTCTTCTCTTTTCTTAAGTAAAAAAAATGAATCTAGCTTAATTCTTAATTAGTTAAATTCAGTGGGCTTTTGTTGAATATGGAAAATGAGAATGGTTTGTGTAAATGTTTATAATGCAAAATTTAATAAAAAAATGATTTAAAATTAGACTTACTAAATATCTAATTGGTGGTATGCTTTTTTAATTCTTATTTCCATTAAAATAATTTATATTTTTAAAAAAAAACTTTGTTTCTTAGAAGGATTTCCTCTAAATACTTTTTGAGATGAAATTAATCAAATTCCTAAAACTAGCTAGAATTATTTAGACATGCACATGCTTTTAAATTGAAAGGAATTAAATTTTACTTTTGGATGTCATGTATTGAGATATAAGCAATTATCTAGCTTGTATTATATTTATATGAGTGTCATTTTACATTTTATGGAACATTCATCTAGTAAAAATTCAAGATATGAACACATATTACATATCTTGTTTTTGCTAATGTTGTCAGTGAAGGCTCAAGCATTTTCAATACATGTTAGAGATTATAAACCAAATAATTAATATGTTTTTATTAATAAAAAGTCATTTGATTGAAAAATGTTAATGCAAAACTCAAGCGTTCATTTTCCAATGCATTTGAGAGACTATAAACCCCATCCATGGTTTAAAAGTTGTTAAACAAGAATCAAATACTTAATAAGTTGTGTACCAAACACATTCATATATCTAGCTAGCTTTATGAAAACAAAAATGTTACTTAGCATTGTTTTGATAAAAATAAATTTTTAATAATTAACAAAAGAGAAACATGAATTGCATTTATAATCCTATTATGCTTGTTTCTTTAATATCTTATATAACATACATTGTGGAATATATGATCACATTATGCTACAAACTATCAATGAATTTCAATGAATTCTTCATATTGTTCATAGGAATGGATAACCCTTCAACCTAACACTGCATGTTAGAAGCTTAGAACTTGACATCTTTGATTTCTCACTAGCTTTTAGATCTTAACTTCTCAAAAAATAGTGATGATAAGAAAATAAACCTAACAAAAATTTTAATATTATACACCACCACAAAAATAAATTGTCTATGATAATCAACCTATCAAATATTTTAATATGGTTAATCATCAAATGGTTGAACCTACCATATAAAAATAAAATTAACATAAATACTAAAAGAAAATATTTCAAATTAACAACCTATTGAGAAATCCCAAATGTATACAATGAACGTAAGCACTACTTTTATTTACAAAACATAAACTATCACTTTTTTTCCCTTAGAAAAAAACTTAATTTTATTCTTCTTGGTCATGTAGATAGTTCTCAAAGTATTATCATGTTTATTTACATAGTTGTGCTTCCATTGATGCTATGGAAATTTCTTCAAAACGTGGGTCATTTAATTCTTGGTCTTTGAAGTGCTTCAAAAAAGTAATTATGTTGCTTGTTTTAAAAAAAAATTATGGCCTCTGAGAGTCTTGTTGTTCATGTTGTTCATCCCGCTGTAGTGAAGTAGGATCTATAAATGGCCAATGATATCAATTTTGCAAGTCTCCATTTTTGTGCTCTCTTCTGTCGCATTGTCTGAGTGAAAGTTGAAGTCCATCTTTGGAGAGTGCATCCACTACTGTATTCATGGTCCTGTAGACATGGGATATGGTCAGAGAGTCAAAATTTTCTAAGAGATGATAAGTGTCCTCTAGAATGGGGAGGAGAAAAAGGTTGTGACATTTCTGAATTTTTCTTGTCCAATTCACCACAATTTGACAGTCTCCAAAAATTTGAATGTGCTGTAGGTCGTTTTATTTTGCAAAGTCAAGTAGAAGTTTTAAGGTTAACAGTTTGGCATGGTTGTTTGTGCCCTATCCCAGTCCCAATTTTGTGTGAAAAAAAATGGGAGTTTGAGAGGTGTAGAGTGGAATCGCCTTCGAAAATATGGTTCTATGAGGCCATCGAAGTAGGCCCATGACTTTGTAGTATCTATTTGTTCTGGAGCGAGAGTTTTTTGTCCTGTTTTAGTAGGATTTTGTGGGTAGTGTGAGAGTACTTAAAGGCTTTGTGCTGCAGTTATTTCTGGAGCTGTATCTTTTTATTGGAAGGTTTCTGAGTTTCTAGCGAGCCATATGCCCCAAAAAATGATGGGAGGAAGGGATTTTAGTTCTTTTTGTTTGTATTCTTGAAGACAAATTTTCCAAGCTTGTTCTAGAGAAGGTCCCTCCCATATGAAAGAGAGTCTTATACTATTTGAAATCTCCTTCCACACTCTTTGAGTGAAAGGGAAAGTGATGAACAAATGTTGGATTGTTTCAACATTTATGAGGCAAAGTGGACATCTGTTGGGACCTTCAAAATATCATTTTTATAGTATTTCCCATGTAGGGATCTTTTGATTTAGGGATACCTAAAGGAAGAGTTTTGATTTTTGTGGGAACTTTAATTTCTAGAGGCCCTTCCAACACGAGATGGGTTTCTTTTGAAAGAGATCCAGAGAAAGTGCGATATATCCCAGTTTTGGGGTGTATGCACCTGTTGGATCCTTTTGCCAAACTAGTTATTTTTCAGTTCGAAAGTCTGATGTGCCCAAGCTGTAAAGATTTGATTTAGTTTCTGTAGTGTAGCATGGGAGCTCCAAAAATCCATAGATCATTCTCTTTCTTCCAACCTTGAGACCAAAGAGTGGTTTTAATGGGTTCAGCGAGTTGTGAGAAAAAGTAGAGATTTTGCTCATGTAGAAAATTGATGATTTCTATAGGGAGAATATGTGTAATCCCACTTCTTGGCGAGGGGTCCACTCCTAGGTGGAGATGGTTCCCACATCCTACTTTCCAGGCAAGACCTCTATAATTTAGTATAAAATGATTTACCAATACATACATCTAGAAGCAAAATAATATGTGAAATCTATAATTAGGAAAAGTTAATTTGATTAAATATTATTTTAGAAAGGTGTAAAGATAATAATGTGATAACATATAGTTTAAAACAAAATAAAAATAAAAATATATAATTAAAAAAAGTTGATTATACTTTCAATAAGGTGTGATAAATATAATTTATCAATACATTTAATACAAATACAAAATAAAATGGAAGTTTAGTAAAAGCCTAAGTAATATATTTTGAGGTTAAATAATATATTTTAAAGTTAAATAATATGTGAAATCTATAGTTAGGAAAAGTTAATTTGATTAAATATTTTTTTTAGAAAGATGTAAAGATAATGATGTGATAACACATAGTTTAAAACAAAATAAAAATAAAAATATATAATTAAGAAAAGTTGATTATACTTTTAATAAGGTGATAAACATGATTTATCAATACATTTAATATAAAAATGAAAGAAAAGGGAAGTATAATAAAAGATGGTAAGTAATATATTTTGAGGTTAAATAATATATTTTAAAGTTAAATAATATATTTAAAGATGATTTATTCAATTGAATAAAGGTGGAAACAATATTTGAGAAATAGTTAACTTTAATAAAAATTTAGTACTAGCATTATCACTCAACAAAAGAATAAACATAAAACTTTATATAATGTTTCATTTATCATTTATTAAGCAACAAAAACAAATAAGTCATAGGTTAGGTTAAGTTGTGCAACATGTCCTTACAAATTCAGTCACTATCATTTTCATTTATTGTTATTTTGGTATTGACATCTTGCACCAAAAATGATAATGCTAAAAATCATTCTACAACTTGAGAAGATAGGACCTTAAAAAAAGTTTGTCTAAAACAAAAAGATTGTTCTACAATAAATTTCCATAGAGGGTTCCCATTTCAATTTCAATTTCCATTATACCATCAACAATTACATTAATTGTTATAAGTTTATAGTCATCCACGAAGAGAAATAAGAAACCTATGTTTTAAATGACTTGAATATGCTAAACATATTAAGAAACTTCCAAATGCAAGGAATAAAGATAGTTATAAGAGGTAGAGATTTCTTTGAGAGTAATTTCATACATAATTTTATTTGTTTGTCTAGGTTTCCATGGAGCTAATCCCATGAAATTTAAGATGTTTTATCATATACTATAAGGAATTAAATGTATAGAGGACATCAACACTTTTTAACTTTGACTAAATGGGGATAAAGTATTTGTTGGGAACATGTCTATTTTGAGGAGAGACCTATTTTTGGAAATGAAGACCTAATTTTGGAGCACGCAGAACATGTGGAAAGAAATAAACATGTAGAAAAAGAAGAAAAAACAACATGCAAGAGGAAAAACAATGTGGCGTGAAGGCATGCAAGCCTAACCATGATAGGGTTAGGGTTTTTGATAAGGATTGTAGTGGCTATAAGCTAGTAGAGTAGTATAAATAAAGACCTAGGATGTCTAGGTTGGGGGTTCAATTATTATTGATGAGTTGATGTGTATTATTATGATTGTAATAAGGTTGTAGAAGAGTTAAGTAAGCTAGATTTTGAGGGTTAGGTCACAAGATGAGGAGCTTGGTGTGATCTAGTCTGCCTCATAGAGGTTCCTTAACCTCAACATGATTGTATGATTGAATATGTAATGCGTGCGACACAATATTTTGTAGGAGATTAAATAAAAGAGAAGATAAGACAGATCTTTGTGGACGTAGCCCACATAGGGGGTGAACCATGGTAAAACTTGTGTTCTGTGTGATGTTTATTGAATGCTTCCTTTTTTATGATGGTTATCTTATGAATAAATGATTAACTAGATGTATTAGTATGCATGCATAAGGCAGAAGATTAATGAATCTTAGAAATACTTAAATCATTAGTAAGATTAATGCATGAAGAAGGAAGAACCACCCCATGGATTCCCACTCATTCCTAGACTGCAAAAACCTGGGTATAGTTACTATGTGCGCAGTGTTGCCTTCTGGTTTACTAAGAGGGTCAATAGTTTTAGAGGGTTTTCTTGGGAGCCTGTTGAGATCCGATGAGATCCGAACCTGGGAGCCTGTTGGAAGAATGGGCTGCTGAAAGATTGAAAGAATTAAAATAGAGATGATAATAATTAATCATGAATTAATGAAACAAACAAATATCAATATATCCTAATGCACATTGAATTATTTAATCCCCAAGACGAAAGCCTTAATTAAAGCATGATTCTATATTCATTAAAGATATTGAGGAGTCCCTCTCCCAAATTATTTTCCTCCTCTATAAAAACTTAATAGAGTATTTAAACACTACACTGATCTACTTCCCAAATCCAAAGGATAGAGATCGATATTCTAAAATAGAGTATATTAAAAACCAAATCCTAACTTGAATTTATAACAACTTAGGAAAAATTTGTTATAACAATTTTCAAAAATAATTTCTTCATTGTTTGAAATAAAAACTATTTTCAAATTAGAAATACTTCATGATCCTCCAATAAGCCAACAATGTAGAGGACATTTTTCACGTTCTTTCTCTAGACCCGGAAAAAAAAAATCTAATTAAAAATATCATAAACTAATTTAAGACAAGCTACAAAATCTTTGATTCTGTAGCTAGTCTAAAAACAATGTAACAACTTATGCTTTAACAAACCAATCAAAAATTAAAATAAACCACAAATTTATTTACCAAATTAGACGTTTGAAAAAGAAGACTTGTACATATCTGAACTCATAACAACATTGATATTAGTTAAATTCTTAATGATAATATCCCCATATTTTCTGAATCTTTTATTTGCCCGAGGAAGAGTCTGCTGTAATTCAATTCTCAAATCTTGATTTTCTCTTTCAAGATTTCTATTTTGCACCAAAATATGGTTAAGATGCATATGGGAGTATGGGATGTCTTTTTGGTATCTCTAAATCCATGCTAAACATTCATCACAACATACAGGTTCCAGATTTGGGAGCGGTTCCTGGTAGTCTGAATCTGGGGTCTTTTCTTGTGTCATCATAGCCTTTAAATCGGTCTGGATTCTTGTGAATCCCTCACAGTTTTGAAGGAACGAAGGTAAGTTTGAAACATAATCATACGATGGATGATTATCCCTTGCTGATTTTGGGCTTACACTCTCGACAGAGTTTTAATATTCTATTATAATCGTTGGAACATGATCATCCTTTTGTTTATGTTTATTCCTCATCATTCTTGATAGGATTCGACCACATATTTTGTTTTTTTAAATCAATAGCACGGATCCCCTGCCTAATTTGTTTTCCATGCCCTTTAAATTTTCCATTAACCACTAGTGTCAGAGGCTATGAACGACCAACAACATTTAATGACCATTTCTCAAATGACTAAGGACCTCTCTTAAGGGTTTCTTCGGCATAAATTCATGTTTTTTGGATGCCATTATGGTCATAGAAACAACCTTGGTTTGATCATCGAGCGAAATGATAGAGTCTTTTTGTATTTGAGCTTTGATTCTAAAATCACAGAGCAAATAAGAAAAAGTTTATGGAGAAAGAGGTTCTTCAACAACCTGTGTTAAGTCGACGGTGGGATCAATTTGCGGGAGTAAGAATCCATTCCTTACTAGAAAAAATTGCTAGGTGTTGCCTGTGCTAGCCAAATGGAAATCGACCAATATGCGAATTAAACCATGTTGAAATAAACTAGACAAGGTATTGGGGTTCGACCTTTGGTAAAAATTTGACATTTTTTGTAGGCTCTTAAGCAAGTAAAAGGGAAAGTTCAAACTAAATATTTGAAAAAACATTAACAGATGTATGTGAAATAGGAACACTAATCCATATCTTCCTTCACAGGTGATAAATTTCTTTATGATCAATAATAAACTATGCCAATAGGTTTTAAACAGTTCTGTCGACACACGTTTTACCTTGTAGTGTGATTTCCTAGACACCAACATAGATTGCCACAAAATGCCAGTTACTTTCATGTTCTTAAACCACGAGTCACCCTCTTAAGACAAACCAATTTCCTTAGCTATGAATTATTTGATAACCTATAACTGAATATCTCTTATTTTGGCTCTGGTTCCATCAAACATATTGTAAAAATTCCTGGCAACCTCTAGGTTAAAGCCATCAAATGATTGTATAAACTTCACTAAACTGAATTGAACCAGGCTATCCATAATATCGTCATGAGGAAACAAATTTTGTGAACCATTTGAATCTATCCTAAGTACAGGGGCCATGAATTTGCAATCGGTGAACCATAAGGCACAAAAACAATGTTCATCAATAAGAGAACCTTGTGCTTCCAACAATCCAAACCCATAAATAGTTGAAGTGGTCGATCTCACATACCTCATGATAAATCGACATTTAGGGAAATGGGGAGGTGCGACCATTATTCCCCACTCTGAGTTTTGATTATCACCAAGAAACTAGAGGACATAATAGTTCAAAGCCCCTAAAATGATGGAATTCTCGCTACTTGCCATGAATAACTAACCCAAAATCGAGGACATCAATACATTTGAAGGGTAATAACTCATATGACAACTTGACAACTGATCGGTCAGTCCATTAAGTGATCATTACTTAATGACATAACGTGATATGATAATGACAGGTGTTGGGAGTCGTATTTAGGCCTTTAGGAGAGGGGAGATTTTAATAGAAACATGTTTAACCATGGGTTTTAGCTAGGTTGTAGTTTTAGGCTTGATTTAATTGAATAGGTTTCACATATTTCATATCGGGTTTAGCTATTTTTCTTTATTTCACGAGTCATTTTTAGTTTTTTTGTTTTTGTTTTGAACACAATTCATATTGCTTATAATAAAAAAATAGCCCAATGCCTTTTAATTTAGACCTTTGATTAAAGGAAGCAAACAATCACCTTTAACTTAATGGAAAGGGAGATTACCACAAGAATTTAGTCAACGATATGGATCAAAAAGGGACCTAAATTTCATTCTTTATAGTCATGAAATTGAAGATATAGAACATGATCAATAAATGACACCACATAATTGCAAAAACTGTATAAATCCAAACAATATTGATTAAAAATAATACTCATACCTTCGTACACAAGAAACAAAAGCCATCTGATGCGTATAAAAATACTATGTAGTGAGCATAAGAAACAATTTTGTATTTTAAAAGTCAATGAGACACAAGATGCTAGTTGGGCTACCAACAAATGGCAACTCACTGGGTGAAGCAGTTATCTCTGACCATAAAAATTACACCTTTCGGAAGAAGAATAGGACTTGGAGATGGTTTTGAGCTTTACATGCTTATACTCTGCAGAAGGGGTAAAATAGGATAACATTTTTCTATATAGGGTAATCTCTATTGTATTCACTTAGAGCCACTTTTAATCAGTGCATTAAATGTTAATAGTGCTAGATCTGTGCATCTAGTAAATGCAAGAATCATTCCAGCAAACGTATTATATATATATATATATATGAACATAGATTTCATTCACATATATTCCTCATAACGAACAGAAAAATGGGGACCGTTACATCTTCGTTTTAGTCAAGTACAATGCATCAGAAAAATCATTCAGACCAAGAATGGAAATTGTTCCAGTTCAAATTTAATAGATACATGAAATTGGATAAAAACATTCAAACATAAAGTGGGAAGAAAGCGTACAGATCAAATTTAATCAGATACAATACCCCAGATGAAAAAAAGGTCATACAGACAGAGAATGTAACTTAATCCAGTTCAAATTCAATAGATACATATCATCAAAAGACATAGCCATCCATAATAGAGAGGGGAAAATTAACATATCTGAATCCAATCCGTAGGAAGACAAAGGGAACAATCACATTCCTCCCAACCATAGAACAAGGTAGCCAAATCTACTTGCCCAATTCACCCCCTAGCCTGACCATGAATCCATGAGGGTGAACTTGGAGACTCCTCCTCGACAATGTCCTTCAATTCCAATAGGTATCCTCTTGCCTCACACTTCTCAACAGTGTTCATAATAGCAAGGAAATTCCGTTTTAGCAGGATCCTCTTACCTCACACTCAATCCGCAGTGTTCATAACAACAAGAGAGCTCAAAAATATTTCCCAGCATACTTGGCAGCGTCCTGCCTCCTCACATATACTATATATCCATTTTCTTTGCTGAGGTATTTTCCCTCCTTTGGGTATTTTCACATGTTTCTTAATCCCTGACTTTCAAGGGCTACCAATGGCCAAATCTCTAATTTTCCACTTTTAATCATTAGCCCAGAGGCAGTTCCAACTTGTTCCCCACTCATGGAGTCATGGTCAACTGATTTTTAACATGGCTATTCCATTTGTCCTCCTGCATTTAATATATAAATGTTTTGTTTTTATACAAGTGTCATAGTCAACTAGTTGGTTGAGTCAGATTAGATCTCTACCCAACAGTTACAATAATTAATTACAATTATTAAATTCTAAATTTGGAATTGCTGTAAGTGGCGAAAAATTTCCATATTCGAATTTGCCAAAAACGAAAATAAATTTCCAACACATTTCAAAAATAAAAATATTTTATTTTCGGGGAATGTCAGAAAAGTTTTGTTTAGAATGTCAAAAACAAAGGAACAATGTCCTTATACTAACTCATACATTAATGAAATTTTAGAAAATAGTATTGTCGAGTTAAGATAGAGTCTCATGACTACGTTACAAAGAGATACTAAAAGTTTGTGATATAATTCCACTATAGTAAAATAATTAATCCTATATCTATCCTCTCAATTGTCAAGCTTTGGAATTCTAGTAAGTCATGCGAAGAACAACATAGAGGTAAAACCACAGTTGAAACCACAATAAACATTAGAGATTGCATACCTGTGAGTGAGGAAAATGAGGAACAATGCTGGGAGTGAGGAAGACGTCATGCTAGATGAGGACACATGTCAAAAATATAATTTAAACCATTAGTATATAATTTTTTTTGGATATTCCTATTGTATTGATTATCATAAAGTATAGAGCGAAGGATTTTTGAATTCTTACCATTGTTTGAGTACCTTCCTTAGAATCCATATCTAGCAAGATCCGTGAATGAGACCAAATCTCATCGGTCTTGGCTAAACGAAATTGAAGGAACCTGCATTATACACCAAAGTTAGAATATAAATTTAAAACAACAAACTGTAAGCACAATGGCATTTATAACACCATAACCTTGTTGGGTAAATTGTAAATACACCGGAATATTACTCTTTTTTTTAAGTAGACTAATAAGGTTTATAAATTTTCTTCTCACTCATTATTTATAGAGATAAAGGAAAGTTTTCTTCTTGTATTTCTATACAAGGAAGGGAAAAAGTTCCAATGTCAACTGAATGGGGTTCTAGTCACAAGCCTGAGGAGAATATTGAACATGAAACTTTTAATTTGGAACATATCTGGGTAAATTTAAATGAAATCAGAAATGTTACTAATAGTTAAAGGTATTAACAAAGAATTACAAAGTGTGAGGGAGAAAACAATTAATGGTATTAAGGAAGAATTACAAAGTGTGAAGGATGATAATGAATGTATCATCAAAGAACAAGAAGATTTAAATGACATGTTATTAAATAAATTACATGATTATGAAAATTTAAAGAACAAATAATTTGGCTGTAATGAAATTGGAAACGAAACATGTAAATGAAAATCAAGAAAATAAAAATCTTCAGATACTAGCACTGAATCTACCAATGAGAAATAGGATAATAAACAAAAACAAAAAATTGAAGTTTTGATTGAAAGCAGTGATGGTGACCAATAGGAAATTAAAAAGAAACACAAGTATTATGATGAAATCACTTGGGAATTTAAAAAGATTAAACCCCCTGTGTTCGATGGTGAAATTGAAGCAGGAGAAGAATTTGAAGCATGGCTTTCAGGAATGAATAAATACTTCCAAATATATAATTATCATGGCTTTCAGGAATGAATAAATACTTCCAAATATATAATTATTCTAGTTAATTAAAATAAAAAATGGAAATAAATAACTTGATTTGGAAAGATGATATATGGTGGAAAGATATAAAAAATTAAAACATATTAAAGAACAATATGTAACTTGGAGAACTTTTAATAAATATTTTAAAATACAGTACTCATAAGAAGAATATTATGAAGAAAAGGCTAAGGAATTTTATGATTTAAAATTGGGAAGTGTGACAATGAAATATCTATGAAGTACGTTCTTAAGTTGGTTGCATTATCTGCCTTATATTGTTCATGAAAAGACAAATATTCAACATTTTGTAAGGTGTTTCCTCCTATATATAAATAAGGAATCGAGTATGAGAACCCTAGAACACTAAAAAATAAATGAGGAAAGCAAATTTCAGTTACGAACAAAAAAAATAAAAATGAGAGTGTGAATAATTGGAAAGATAAAAAGCATAATAAATATGAACAAAAAAGAGATCATCTCATTCATTTATTCCAGTTGATCAAATGAAGAGAAGACGAAGCGAGACAGATTGCAAAGCAGCTAGGGCCTAAACCCTAGTTGCCTCTGCTCTAGTTTTTTGATTGCAGGGCGCAGATCTTCACCTACAGCAGCAGATTAGGGTTCCCCGGCATTTAGAGACGCGGATTGGTGTTTTCAGAGCATCCCTCCTCTGTGCATGCATATTGGAGTGGTTTCTTTGATTGTAGGGCACATATCTT
>CBVK0102653577.1:0-13606 GCA_900067695.1 Picea abies | reverse complement strand
GTTGGGATAGTGATAAAAAGTAGGAGACTTTAGATGGTTAGCTCTGCCTATAGTTTAGGCACTTTGTGTACTCTGTAGAGGGGTCATCCCACTATAGAAATAGGTCCAGATGATTTGGGAGGCATGCAATTTGTTCCAAAACCAAAATTTATTAACCTATTCAACTCAGAGACCTACCAGTATTCTGTACCACTAGTGAGGTTGCACGGTGCACCAAATTCTTGATCAACATGGTGCATGACAAAAGTATCTGGTTGGATAAGTGGTATCCAATCCATTCTTAATACATCCATCATCTTACCAGACTATCCCTCGAAGGTGAGGATGTTTCGAAAGGATTCCAGGGTCCTGGTAAGCACAACGAAAATAAATGAGAGCCCAACCTCTACGAAAATTTCAACACAAAGAGGGGGGGCGCACAACAATAATTGACCCCATACTACCAGAAATAGTTAGGAAGGGTTGTTACATCATAGCTAACAACGTTATGAGGTCATATTACAAGGGAGAATGCACACTAGATGAATTGTTAGTAGTAGAATTTTGTGCCAACAACGCTATATTCAACTAGTGTGGTTACCTGCTGGAGGAACTACTAGTGGCTTGCGAGGAAGACTAGGAGAAGGGAGGAACCTTCACCTAAAGATATATGTTTATGGAATTCAAAATGTTCAAGTGGAATCCAACAATGGGAAGGACACCAGTGCTAGTAGACAAGGGGCGCCTTGCAAAAATGTTCGAGCCCTGGCAGTCCAAGACAATTTCAAAGAATACAACTTTCAACAACGTAGTGTTCTCTAAGTGGTACAATAGGATTATAGGCATAACGCAGAGGAAATGTAGTCCATAGGAGATCCTCAACTGCAACACCAAGAATATCGCTTTCAACATGAACTGGCATCATACGCTTGTATGGACAAGGCATGTTAACAGTGAGGATTTCCACTCAAGGATGTTGTCATTCTACTTAGACGAGGAGGCCTTTGAAAAAGAGGTAATGTTGTGGACAAGAGTTAAATGAAACCCATGAATGTAGGGAATGCACTAAATTATTCATGTCGAACTGTTGAAGAAGAAAGGAAAAGAGGCAAGCATAGGACCAAGCACAGACTGAGAGCCGTAGAAGAAAGAAGCTCCGACAGAGGTTCAGGAGGAACTGGAATCAATATCCGAGTAGAGAGAAATATCCACGCAAGAGAATATGGAGCTAGTTATCCAAAACCCTCAGCTATGTGAAAAGATGTTTCAACTCTGCATAGCCATAATAGAGGTTTTGACACTCTTTCCCTCAACGCTAAGGTTGAGGATTGCACCAAGACCATCAACATAGGAGGAGGTAGAGACCCACTCAGAGAATTCAATGACCAATGGAATTCTAGTACACACTCAAGAACCCAGAGATGAAGCCCCTTCATCCATTGAACTGGAAACATGGCCAACGAATCACTTGTTTGGATTGATCTGAGCGTCCACTGACCAACTAGAGTAGAGGCTCCAATAGGCTGATAAGTCTCCCAAATACACAAGGGATGAAGTGATCCTTGTGAAAGCATGTAGGACATAAGAAGCACATGAAACAATCCAGGTTGAGTGCCAACTTGAAATAGTATAGGAAAGGCTTTCTCAATCCTGGTAGGAGATTTAGAAGGTTGCACCCGAACTTTCCAAAGCCAGTGATGAAGGAGAGTCAGAGCATTAGATTGAGCTGCTCCAAGGAGAATGGACACAACTCACCACTCGCATTGAGCACATGGAAGTGCACTTGCGATGGAATCAACAAGAAGCAGAGAAGAAACCTAAAAAGTTGCAAGAGTAGATGTATAAGATAGTACTGGAAGGCAAAATGCCCAAGAAGAATTACATAAGAACACAAAGGAATGTACAAATATTTTCAAGGAAGTGAGCGATTGGATAGGCATCCTCGCTAGACGCAATTAGGTCTTGGAGGAGGTGTGCACCAAAATCCAGGTGTTGAATGAAGAATTTTGCAGCCATGATGGACCCGCTAGAGAAACAACAAAAGGTCAACCAGATCATACAGGTAGACAATGAGTTGAATGCCCTCTTATAGGTGCAGTCCATAGCAAAGAAAGAGTTGCACAACTTATGACCTTTCATTCAAACAGTGTACATGTAGATGAATCAATTTGACGCAACAACCGATTCTTAGTGGAACTCGTTGGTCATATCCAAGCCAAAGGGGTGTAGTACAGAGGTGACCCAACAATTCGTAGCAGAGGCATCACTCCTTTCCAGGAAGTGGCAACATAAAATTGGAAACTTTCAAGGAGTGAGGTAGCGGGCCTTGGAGTTGGTCCTAGAGTTTGTACCTTCATTTGAAGAGGAAAAAGAAAAGAAAATGCAAGCAGACGAGCTAGAATAAAAGAAAGTGGAAGTAGAAGAGAAGAATAAAGAGGAAAAGGAGGATAAGGGAAAACAACAGTTTCTCCTAGAAGCTGTGAAAGAATCGAGCACTTGACTCGAGGGAGAATCAAGGTTTGTGGTCGGAGCCTATTGGGCTTTTCATTTTTGGGATAAGGAATTGTGCAAGTTTTGACCGAGTACTCTATGCGCAAGCTTCAGAAGAAGCAGAACATGAGAACAAGGAGAAGCAACAAAAACCAGTTGCAAAAAGGACATCCCAACGCCAGCTAAGAAAAAGTGGTTGCAACATAACAAGAAAGCATGTAAGTCAAGACATAATACACAACCTAGCTTATATATAGGGATGAACATGATTGTAAAGGGGTTTGTTGTTGATTTGTTCGGTTGTTGTTATCGTTCGATTGAATTGTGATTATGTTCAGTCTGATCTTCCCCTCTCTATTAGGTTGTTCTCAGTTTAGTCAAGAAAAGGTCTAAGTTTGTAATGTAATCTATACACCTTTTGGGAGTTGTAGATATGTGACATGAGTTGAGAGCCAAGAGGCTGTAACATAGCACTATTGTGTATTTCTGAGCTTGTAAATGAAGAAAGATTATGAAGATAATATTAGGAAGGATCTAAATTTTCAAAATATGTTGTGTCTCTCTATGTTTTACTGATGCATTACAATACTTATTTATGGTTTATAAGTTCCACATGATGGCTTGGTGTTTAAATGATTTTATGCAACATAAGTAGGTTCAGTTCTTGCATACATGAGTTCATATCTATTTGATATTTAGATGTCTTGCGCAAGATTAGGATGGATCTTGAAGATTAGGACAAGGCATGTTAACATGGAGGATTTCCACTCAAGGATGTTGTCGTTCTACTTAGACGAGGAGGCCTTCAATAAAGAGGTAATGTCGTGGACATGAGTTAAATGCAACCCATGCAAGTAGGGGATGCACTAAATTCTTCCTGCCAAACTGCTGAAGAAGAAAGGAAAAGAGGTAGGAAATTCATTCCAAAACCAGAATTTATGAACCTATTCAACTCAACGATCATGAACCTTGGATATTTACCAGTATTTGATACCACTAGTGAGGTTTCATAGTGCACAAAATTTCTAATCAGTAGGGTGCATGACCTAAGTATCTGGTTGGATAGGTAGTATCCAATCCATGCTGAAGACATCCATCAGCTTATCGGGCTGTCCTTCGAAGGTGAGGATGTGTTGAAAGGATTCCAAGGTCCTGGTAATCATGACAAAAAGAAACGAGATCCCAGCCTCAACTGCAACACCAGGAATATTTCTTTTAGCATGAACTGGAAGCATATACTTGTATGGACAAGGCATGTTAACAGGGAGGATTTCCACTCAAGGATGTTTTCATTCTACTTAGACAAGGAGGCCTTTGACAAAGAGTTAATGTCGTGGACAAAAATTAAACGCAACCCGCGCAAGCCAGGGATGCACTAAATTGTTCTTGTCGAATGCTGAAGAAGAAATAAAAAGAGGCAGGCATAGGACCGAGTACAGACTCAAAGTCATAGAAGAAAGAAGCTCTAATGGCTGTGTCTCCTCCTCATCTGTGTCTTTGAGTCTATTCTCAGTCCTATGTAGAGGTTTAGAAGGAACCAGAATCAACATCCAGGTAGAGCGAAACATCCACATAAGAGAATATGGAGCCAGTTCTCTAGAACCCTCAGCGATGCACAAAGCTGCTGCAACTCTACATAGACAGAATATAGGTTCTGACACTCTTTCCTTCAGCACTAAGGTTGAGTATTGCACCAAGACCATCAATAAAGGAGGAGGTAGAGACCCGCTCAAAGCATTCAATGGCCAATGCAATTCCACTACAGACTCGAGCACCTAAATACATTTCCCCTTCATTCGTTGAACTGACAGAGTGGCCAATGACACACTTGTTTTGACTGATCCAAGCATCCACTGACCAACTAGAGTAGAGGCTCCAATAGGCCGATAAGTATCCAAAATATGCAAGGGATGAAGCGCTTCTTGAGCAACCATGAAGGACACAAGAAGCGCATGAAAATATCCAGGTTGCGTGCCAAATGGAAAGAGTGTAGGAAAGGCTTGCTCAATCCTGGCAGGGCATTCATAAGGTTTCACCCAAAATTCCCAAAGCCAACGATGTAGGAGAACTGGAGCATAATATTAAGCTACTCCAAGGAGCATGGACACAACTCACCACTCACGTTGAGCATATGGAAGTGAAGTTGCGACAGACTCAACAAGAAGTAGAGAAGTAGCCTCAAAAGATGAAGGAGAATATGCATAAGATAGTACTGGAAGGAAAAAATGCCCAAGAAACACTACATAAGAACACAATGGAATGCACAAAGATTTTTAGGGTAGTCATCGATTGGATGGGCATCATCTCTAGACACAATCAGGTCTTGGAGGATGTGCACACCAAAATCCAGGTGCTAAATGAAGAATTTGCATCCATGATGGACCCGCTGGAAAAAAAACAGAAGTTTGAACATATCCAACAGGTGGACAATGAGTTGAATGCCCTCTTTGAGGCACAGTCTATAGCAAATAAAGAGCTTCGTGACTTCCAGCCTGTCATTCAGACAGTGTACATGTAGATGAATCAATTTGATACAAAAAATGATTCTGAGTGGAATTCGTTGGTAGCATCCAATACATATGGGTGTAGTACAGAGGTGACCAAACAGTTCGTAGCAGAGGCATCACTCCTTGCCAGGAAGTAGCAGAATAAAATTGGAAACTTTCAATGAGTGAGGTAGAGGGCCTTGGAGTTGGTCCCAGAGTTGGTACCTTTGTTTTAAGAGGCAGAAGAAAATAAAGTGCAAGTAGAATATCCAGAAGAAAAGAAAGTGCAAGTAGAAGAGAAGAAGAAATAGGAAAAGAAGGATAAGGGAAAACAACAATTGCTCCTGGAAGCTCCGAAATAACTGAGCACTTGACTCGAGGGAGAATCAAGGTTTCTGGTCGGAGCCTATTGGGCCTTTCATTTTTGGGATAAGGAATTGTGCAAGTTTTGGCTGAGCACCCTATGCGCAAACTTTAGAAGAAGAGGAACATGAGAACAAGGAGAAGAAACAAAAACCAATTGCGAAAAGGACATCCCAACGCCAGGTAAACAAAAGCGATTGCAACAGAACAAAAAAGCATGCAAGTCAAGACAAAAGACACAAACTAGCTTATATATAGGGATAAACATAATTGTAAAGAGTTTCATTGTTGATTCGTTCAATTGTTGTTATTGTTCGATCGAATTGTGATTATGTTCAGTCTGATCTTTCCCTCTCTATTAGGTTGTTGTCAGTTGAGTCAAGAAAAGGTCTAAGTCTGTAATGTAATCTATACACCTTTTGAGAGTTAGAACTCTGTGACATGAGTCCAATGCCAAGAGTCTCTAACAAAGAACTATTGTGTGTTTCTGAGCATGTAAATGAAGAAATATTCTGAAGATAATATGAGGAAGGATCTAAATTTTCAAAATATGTTGTGTTTTCCTGTGTTTTACTTATGCATTACAATACTTCTTTATGGTTTATAAGTTCCACATGATGGCTTGGTGTTTAAATGATTTTATGCAACATAAGTAGGTTCATTTCTTGCACACATGATTTCATATATGTTTGATAGTTAGATGTCTTGTGGAAGATTATGATGAATCTTGAAGGTTCTGTGAATCCTCCTAAGTGTTTTCCTTGCCCTTCCCTATCTATTTGTCTCAGCAGCGCTTCGGGTGAGACTATTTCTCTTCAGAGGAGATGAAAATGCTAGTGCTCTAAGCTACTCAGTACCTTTTGTTGGTAATCTGAGAAGGACCCTGGTCTGATAAAAGTTACGCCAACAAAAAGCATAGTCAAATTTATACTCAAATGTCTCATAATGTCCTATCCCAACCATTGATGATGTTTGTTTCTATCCAGAAGTTGCAGATATGAAAGGTGGTTTTAGGAGTTGTTATGTAAGCCTTTCTTTTATATTCTGAAAGCATTGAATATTAATAAGAAGCCTTTCCCACTAAGACAAAGTCCCAGAGATATAGGAAAACTTGTGCCAAACTTTTTTATCAATATTGATGTTATGGTTTGTTGTTCTTACTTCTTATATGGATCCTATATTCTTTAATTAAGATTATTATATTAATTCCTAAATGGTAAATCTATTCATGCATAAACTTAGCCAAAGTCTTTAAAAGATCAATTACGAATCAAGTGTTATCAGAGCAGGTTGATAGTTGGTTGTTTGATTTTGCATGATTACCAGGGAAAAACTAAGTCGTGGTGAAGGAGAGCTTGTAGAAGGATATGTTGAGATTGGATCAAGAAAGATGACATATAAAAGTGAGAGGATGACATCAGTAAGACTTTTTCAAAATGAAAGAGAGTTTCAAAAGAATTTCTTTGCCATGTCGGAGATGGTAAAAGTGATGTATGATGATAACTTGGAATAAAAGATACCAGTTCAAGGGGAATCTTCAAAGAAAGAAAAAACTAAAGAAGGAGACGACTCTCCTAAAACTCCTCCTTCACCTCCTTCATCTCCATATTCTTATTCTTGTTTAAGTACAAGTTCAACTTCTACTACAAGAAAACATTCTCATAAACATAAGCCTGATATGCCATTACTTAAACTGTACAAGTTCAACTTCTACTACAAGAAAACATTCTCATAAACATAAGCCTGATATGCCATTACTTAAACTTGATGTAAAAATTGTTTTGCCTATGTATGATGGCGAAGTTACTGCTCAGAAACTTGATAACTAGGTTAGACATATGGAGGTATATTGTAATGTGTAGCAAATCAAAGATGAGGCAACCAAAATCAGATTGACATTACTTTGTCTTGAAGGAACAACTCTCATCTAGTGGAAAAGTAAGATACACCATGGAAGTCAGTTGGTTGGTAAGATTTTTCCATCATGGCATGATTTTATTTCCACACTTAGAAAACAATTCTATCCATTGGGATATAAGGAAAACGCTTTAAGTGAATGGAAAAGTCTTAAGGAAAGGACAATTAGTGCAGGAATACATAGATGAATTCCATAAGATGGCTTTGATGTTATATGTTCCATTGACTACACAATAAAATCTTACGAAGTATATAGAAGGTTTTCCTTCTTATATTCATAATAATGTATTTATGTTTGGACCTACTAATATTGATGAGGTTTCTTTTCAAGCAATGTATATTGAAGTAAGGAAAACTAGAGTTGGTGTGTCAAGGGAATCATCTTCAATGAAGGATGGAAAAGGAAAAGGGAATGGGAAGAAAGAAAATTCAACGATAGTAAAGGAAGAGAAGCTCTCTTGCAAACATTGCAAGAAATAAGGGCATGATGATGAACATTTCTCGCAATTGCACCCAGATAAGAGACCGAAGTGCTTCAAAGAAAGGAAAGGGAGGAAAAAAGTTACAACAAAAACATGACCAATAGACTTGGGGTATGATTCAGATGGTGAGTCTAAAATCACAGCAATTGGTTTGACAGGTAAAATTGGTGATGATTATGATTCTAGAATTAAATTGTTTCTCATAATGGTCATAATGAAACATACAAAGATAAATACATTGATAGATAGTGAATCTCAATCTAACTTGATTTTAGAGGAAGTGGTTAATAAATTGGGATTAAACACGAAGACACATCACAAACCCTATTCACTAAATTCGATAAGAAAAGATCACAAATTTCCTATAACAAAGCAATGTATCATAAAGTTTGCAATTACATCTAAGTATGTGGATGAAGTAACATGTGGTGTGGTGCCAGTAGAAACATGTGGAATGGTCTTAGGAAGACCTTATTTATATGATCGCAAAACAATCTTCTACATGGAACATAATCAATATCACTTAACTAAAGAAGGGACATAATATGTTGTACATGCTCATCACATAAAAACAAATCAATCTCTTCTAACAATGGAAAAATTAAAGAAGGAATATTATGCAAGCAATACACTTATAATTGTGCCAAGTAAAGCAGTTGATCTTAAGCATGAACATGACATGGTTGTAGAATGGAAGTTCAATCATACTTTGCTTCAAGATAAGTTAATTTCATGCAATCCATTCAAACATATGGGTTCAATTTTAGTCATATTTTTTATGTTATCGTTGCTAATGTTTTCTACATGGATGGTAGTGAATTCAGTAAGATGTGAACGAGTTCAAATGTCTAAGAATATGGTTTCAGTTGTCATGGTTATTATGAAATTGATTATGATGTGACAGGTGCACAGGACAAAGTTTAAAGACAAAGGACAATGATTATGATGTGACAGGTGCACAGGACAAAGTTTAAAGACAAAGGACAAATGGGGAGTCCTATCCGACACTTGATGATTGGTTAATATCCTTTTGGAGGACCCAAAGGTTGTAGTGGAGAGGAATGATCCAAAATGGATTGAGGAAGGCCTTAAAATCAAAGTTCTCAGAATTGGACAAAACTAGCGCCATTGCATCGGGATCATCATGTCGACACCGACAATATGTTGTTTTCTAAAAATGGACATCATATGCATAAGTTGTCGTGATCTGAAGAAAAGGTCAAACATGCAAAAACATCAAAGACAATAGGTCAAAGTCAACGGTCAAAGTCAATGGATGATGTCAGCAGTACGTCATGTTGACATCAACATGACACATCGAAGCACTAGAGGGTGACACATGGCATTCATTTTTTACATTTTCAGGGATGAATTAGACAAGTATGGAAGTGACATGTGGCACCGTATGGAGGTGATGTGTGGCATTGTAAAGATGTGACATTTGGTAGGGTCATATGATGACATGGTAGCCATATGGATGACACGTGGCAGGTCCATACGATGATGTGATAAGATTGTATGGATGACACGTGTCAGGGTCATACGATGATGTGGTAGCCATACGGATGACACATGGCAGTCCATATGATGAGTCTGTAGGCTGACATGGTGGGCAGTGATGTGGCTCGGGCCAATGACAAGCTGACATGTGTCCCAATTAGGAGGTGCCACGTGGCACCTTCTAGAAGGCCAAATCAGGAGGTTACCACCAAATTTGGCAGAGATCCTCCAAATCTAGCGGAATCTCACTCCATATGATGAGTCTGTAGGCTGACATGGTGGGCAGTGATGTGGCTCGGGCCAATGACAAGCTGACATGTGTCCCAATTAGGAGGTGCCACGTGGCACCTTCTAGAAGGCCAAATCAGGAGGTTACCACCAAATTTGGCAGAGATCCTCCAAATCTAGCGGAATCTCACTATATCTGGATAACTAGTGCTAAGTTTGGCAACTATCATTAAATTTGGCGGAGTTGAGATTATTTCGTCGGTCATAGAAATCGAGAAAAAATAGTGTTTGGCAGACAAATTGAGACTATAAGGACTATACGGATCTAATAGGGTGCAACATTAGGATTCATGTCGAGGGGAGGCCCCGAGGGACTGTTCAGAAGCAGGTCGAATTTAGGCCCCGAGGGACTGTTCAGAAGCAGGTCGAATTTATACTCAAAAGTTGTTGAATTTTGAGGGGAGTCTGGACATGTATTATGTTTTTTCATCCGAGAAATTGAAGATAAAAGTTCCTCCAGAGCCCGCGATGTCTATCTAAGCATAGTTGACTTTATATTCAAAAGTCTCAGAATTTCTTGTTCCAGCCATTGGTGATGTCTGTTTCTATCCAGAAGTTGTAGATCTGAAAGGTGGTTTTAGGAGTTGTTATGTAATCCTTTCTTTTGTATTCTTAAAGTATTGAATATTAATAAGAATTCTTCCCCACTCAGGCAAAGGCCTAGATACATAGGCAAACTTGTGTCGAATTCTGTTATCAATCTTGGTGTTATGATTTGTTGTTTTTACTTCCTATATGGATGCAACATTCTTTAATTAAGAGTCTTCTCTTAATTCCTAAATGGTAATTCAATTCATGCATAAACTTAACCAAACTCTTTAGAAGATCAATTATGGATCACTTTCTTTAGTAGAAGCAGAGTATCGAGAAACGATTAATGCAAGTCAGGAAGCCTTGTGTCTTTGTCAGATCCTTTTAGAATTTGGATTCCAACAACAACATCCAACAAGCCTTTGGTGCGACAATCAGAGTGCCATCAAGCTTTCCAAAGATCCAGTTCAACATTAGTGCAACAAACACATTAAGATACACATGCACTTCATCAAAAATCTCATTTATGATCAAGTTGCTCAAGTGATCTTCTTGCATATAGAAGATCAAGTTGCAAACATTTTAACAAAGTCTCTTACATAAGTAAAGTTTTCCAATTTTCTATCTATGTTAGGAGTTCAAGAAGTTGTGATTAAAGGGGGATAGACTCTAATGCCTCCTTCCTTATCCTATTGTCTCATCTTTGTAAATCATTCAATCCTATCCCAATTTTTTCTTAAGGGGGGATGTTCTTTGTAAATCATTCAATCCTATCCCAATTTTTTCTTAAGGGGGGATGTTAGGATATTTAGACACTTAGGAGTTAGTTAATACCAACTTGGCCTAATGTGTCGTTGGGTAAAAGTGTGTTTCTTAGTGTGTTTCTTTAGTATTCTTTAGTATGCATTTGTAGTTAGGAAATCTAACAGTCATGATATGTTCCCAACATAGAGTGATCTGATGGTTCATATTCTCCTCAATCTTAATGGCTACATTGATATGTGGCTTAACACCTAATTGGTCGATGATATCTATTTAAAGAGCATGCAGGGTCATTTTCCGATGATCGATTGTGAGAAAATCTATTGTAAATCTCTCTGTAAATTTTTTCTTTCGCATTAATAAATTGTTCCAAGTGGCTACATTGGTTGGGGCCGTGGACGCTTTCCCATAGGGGTTTTACCATGTCAAAATATTGGTGTGTTGATATTTGATGTGGTTGTGTGAGTGGTTACTGAAGGTGTTTGTCCTCTGTTGGAATATCTTTGTTGTCGAACAATAGCCAAACAAAGACTGATATTTTTTTCCAAAACTCTACATTCTATATCTTCTGCCAAGTAGCCATTTTGTCCAAATTGTTTTTCTCGACTTCAAGTTCATATGCATGCTTTACTCTAAAATTACCCTCTCTATGATGTTCCCATCTCAAAATGTCTAAGCATGTTCTAAAGTTAATTTTTATAGTGCATAGATGATCATCAAAGAATCTTGCTTGATTCTATGTTCAACTCTACCAACTAGCTTGCTCCAAATATCCAAGACTGGTATGAGCAAGGCTGAGGATATGTGATCTCCTTCAGGTAAACTAGTACAAGTAAGGTTGAGGATATGTGATCTCCTTCGAGTACTATTGTGGATAGTATTTTGGCCCAGGCCTTGGAGTGAGGTTTTGGCCTATTGAATAATTTCCTAGGATCATAGTTTATTGTCTCGTTGCCAAGGATCATCCCATGAAAAGATTTGGTGCGCCTCCTTGGATTTCCCGTGAACACTGATTCTAGATTAACGATTTGTTATTCTAGAAGTTATTCCAACATACACTGCCCTCCACATTTTGCGCCTAAATCTTTTTTTCCTTTGAGCCATCTCCAACATGTTTTCGTTTCTATTGTCTTACCCCACCGTAAAGGAATCTTTGATACCCATTTCACCTACCAATTTAGGAAGACAAACACTATCCCAAACAACAAAAGCCCATTTTCTTTTCTTCTTGGCACTCTAAGGAAAGACCGGTGTAGGGATTAGATAGCCTTGATAATGTTGGAAGGCCTATCCAAAAGAGAAAAGAGGTAGAAGGACACTCGAATAATATATTTAGTAAAAGTGATTTTGCCCAGGAAAGTAAGAAATCTAAAGGTCAAACTATTCAACTTAGCATAAAAAAAGGGAAAGAAGGTCACAATTTGCATTTCTATGAGCATTCTCTATTCTCTGGAATGTTTCTAAGTATTCAAATTTTGTTAATTTAAATAAATTATATATAAATTATATAGTAGATTAAAAATTCTACGAAATCTTCTTAGAAATTGTTAGATTCTTAAATTTGAGTAATTATTTTTGTACAATAGAAATCCCCATAAAAAAATTTCAACATGTTGAATTCATTTTTACATTCAAAAATAAATTTTGAATAACAAAAATTAGTAATTAATATAAATTAACATAGGCTAAATATATTATTTAACAAGTATTATAATAACCTTTGAATTTGTATTAATTATTTTTTAAAATAAAATTTAAAAAACATTAAAATTTTGTATTAATTGAAAAATTAACGATATTTAAATTGAGATATTAGAAACAATTAGAAAGTTAAATCTTGAGTGATGTTACTTTTGAAAGTGCTTGTTCAAAATTTGATAGTGATTATATCGACCAGTCAATTTACACTTGTCATCTTTTCGTTTATTTTGTTTCTAGTTCCAGCGTTCACCATCGTGCATCTTTTTCTTTTAAGTTCCAGCATTCAGTATCTTCACCGTCTTTATACTTTTTTAAATAAGCTTTAAGCTTTTCATGAACAGATGTAGATGTGCACTATGCATGCCTAGCACGAGAAAACAAATACAGGGACTTGTATGTGAGGGCATTCACTGGGGCTGATTCGATTTGTTTCATGTAAACATACATACGCTTTGTCCTTTTCCTGAACAGATGTAGATGTGCATTATGCATGGGTAGCACGAGGAAACAAACACATGTCAGCACACACAGCAAGTCTACATGAGGATGTAGACTTGCATGTGAGGATTTCATGTCAGCACACACAGCAAGAAAAACAAATGTGAAAAAGGAACAAATGTGAAAAAATAGTGTATGTTTTAATATAACAAACGTGAGAGATTGTAAAACCTGACAGTATTGTATAACATTACCTATATAAAAACGGTAATGCCCAGCACCAAAAGAATGAGTATTTCGAACAAATATTTCTGAAACTGTACCGGCACAAAATCGTTACTGTAGTACAAAGATAGTGGCACTTGCCTTCTCACTCTGGGAAATAGGGTCTTGGAATGTAAAACACCATTTTCTGTTCACAGTTACATCCATGTTGAGTCTCTTATTGCTATTTGAAATGTATACTCGGATAAAAATCAAGAAATATATGTATGGTAAATGTAACCAGTCAAAAACATGTATAAAATTTCAAGAGTGAATATTAATTAAATTTGTAATACAAAGGGCCCACGCTCGATTGTGGCCTTAAAACATCTCTCAAGCAATAAAACTAAACAAACCAAATACTTCATCACTTAGCCATCCAACACTTTGCCAAATTACATATTG
>CBVK0102653568.1:0-12831 GCA_900067695.1 Picea abies | reverse complement strand
GGCTAAAATCGGGATAATCATAATGGTCCTATAATTAGAGGGAATGTTTATATCCCCATTTTTAAAATGGGAACAATGTGGATTTGCATCCATGTTTTAGGGAATCTCTTCTTGACTTCTAAATTGAAGAGATTTTGTAGGCAAGGGATGATGATAGGCCCTCTAATTTTAAAAATTTCAGCTTGGTATCCTTCAATGTCCTTAGCTTTCCCATTCACAAGGCACCTAACCCTAAACTCTATGTTATCCAAAGAGAAAACATAATCCTATGTAGGGACAATAGGAATGGTTTCCATGGAATTAGGGAACTCATAAATACTTTTAAGGTAGGAATTCCAATCCCTTAAGGGAATGCTATTTTTTTCTTTAGTATTGCAGATTAGAATTTACCTCCAGATCTTCTAAGGATCAATCTTAGATAATTATGAAACTTTCTCTTGACTTTTATTGACATAATACCTTTTTCTTTCCTTTTAATTAAGTATTTTTATGTATTGATCTTATCCAGTTTTAAGGAATCATTAGAAGAATCCCTAATAGATTTCCTAGCAATTTTACATTCTTTAACATACCAAGGGTTGGTTTTTCTATTATTCTATACTTATGTGTGTGGTGATTTTATAATAATAATAATGATGATGATGATGAGGATAATAATAAATTATTATTTTATTTATATCATTATTTAAATTAGCTTTTTTAAGTATTATTGAATAAATTTTAATATATTATTTTAATTAAAATTTATTATTATATACTAAAAAATACTTGTGTAACATAATAAATTTAAGATGATATAAATTTCAAAAAGAAAAATACTATATTTATTATATGCAAGTTATCTTTTATCCACTAGCAATTATCATTCAATGTATGTGAACAATAAATGATAATTATCATTCAGTGTATGTCCACAATAAATGATAATTATCATTCAGTGTGTGTGCACGAGAATTTAAATTCTCATTATGATTTTTAACTCTCACCTCTTAACTCTATATTAACCCAACATACATGGAAAACATCATTAATGGATAAATATGGATAAACCTCCACTAGATACACCTATAACTTAGTATGATGTGGCATACAATGTTATTATTTTATATTTTCTTTACGAGGCCCATTTAAGGCTACAATTTCCTCTAATGTGTTCTGGGATCAAGTCATGATCGATAGGCTAAAGGAATTAGATAAAATGTGGACTTGGGCCATTGATTTTTGGTTTTATTGGGTGAAGGAAGGTTATATAATTGATTTTTTCATTGACTACACTGATTCTTTCAGTGAGGCTGAAAGAAATTTCATGGAAGGTCATAGGATAAGGTTGTTATAAGAAATCCCACTCTGGATAAAAATGATGTGTGTGGAGAAGGGGATGATGTACATGGAGCCTAATAGGATGGCCTAGTATACTTCCCTAGTGCAAGGTGGGGGATGAAAATATGGGGGGAATTGATAGAGGATATGGATATGTTGAGAAGGATCCAGAAGTTTGTTAGATGAGGTGAGGAGTAGGATGGACCTAGAAGAGTATAGGAGAGAGAGATATGAAATATATGAAAAAATATTTAAGTCAAGGAGGAGATTGGATTAAATAATTGGAAGGAAGATAACAAGGGGTGTGTGATGAGGGGTCAATATTAGAATGAAGAGGAAGGAGACCTCACTAGGAGGAAGTGAAAATGTGTGTGTTGTGCCAGAGAGGATCATAGATGGGGATAGCCCCGTGAAGAGGCATGACATTGAGAGTAAGGTATCGAGCAAAGATACCAATAGTAGTGGTAGTAGGGGGCCAAAAGATGAAGTTTGAACCCCTTTGATTTTGTGGAGTGCCTCAACTTTAGAGGAAGATTAGTTGTAGAGTAGAGGCACAAAAGTAGGAGAGGAATATGGAGGATCCCCTAGTGGTGGGGGAGAAGAGTTAGAAATAGTGGACAATATTGCACAACTATAGGTAGGAAATTCTTTGGGTTCCCTGACAAGAAATGTTATAATAAGATGGAGTTATCCCCCCTTTGAACCACCCCCCTTGTGAATTTGTAGATAATAATAAATAACAACAAAAAATGAGGTGATTAGAGTAGAAAAAAGTGTAGGAGAATAAATAAGAGAAGCAACGAGTGAAGAGGAATATAAAGTCAGTGCTACTTCACTAGGAAGAGTATCAATACCAAGATCCCAGAAACCCAATGGTTAGTTTGGAGGATATAGTTTGAGATTGAGGATGGTGAATCAGGATAGTACCCTGAGGTTACCTGTGTTCCATGGAATGGGTAGAGATGATATAGAGCAGCATTGGTTCACATGTGATGCAATTGGTTCTATGAAGAGGATCATGGATGAGAAATCAAATATTGCACATATGGAGACCACATTTAGGAATAGATCCTTGATGTGGTATATGAAGTTCCTAACCAATATCAAGAGATATATTATTAAGGAATTTCAAAATACTAATTCATAATATCAGTGCATTACAAAGATTAAGGAGATTAAGTGGAAACCTGGAGAAACCATGTGGGATTATGACCAATGGTTCAAGATTTTGTTGGATAGGGTGAAGTTTAATAAACAAGACATGAAAAATAGAGAATGGTTCATTGCAGGGTTGCTTCCCCATATCTAAGTCAGGTTTACCTAGCATAAGCTCACTACTCAGGCAGAAGGAGTTGAGATTATGATGCGCCTGGAGCCTACACCAGGAGGAGGAGAGACATCAACACGTTTGGCATAGATATAGTTGATGGTACCAGGAATAGAAAAATTGATTTACTATACCCTTGAATTCCTAATTTAATTTCCAAATTGAGGTTTGTATAAACTTATGAGGTTCTATGCACTATATGTATAGTATGCAATTGTCGTTAGCAAAGGTTTGAGACCGATCAAAGGTTGAAAATGTGCAGGAAAATCAAGTGATAGAAAACAGATCTAAACTAATTGCTTGAAGGAAACACAACAATTTGAAAGTAAAAATAATCTAGATTGCATGTAAATAACGTATTCTAACTCCACTAAAGAGTATTGAATCAAGAAATTTAAATTAAAGCGAAAAGTTGAATACAATCTAAACTTTGTCAACAAATTGTAATAGAACTCTCTAAACTGTGATAGAAAACTATAATGAAAGTAAAGTTATACTAATGCATGAATAAATAAAGTTAAACATTTGATCAATATCAATCAAAGTGTTGTTTTATTGTTTATTTATTCTTTTAGGAAGGAATATTAAGCTAATTCAAAATCTAGAGCTAAAAAAGACCTACAAGAGATTTCTACAGGAATTGTGTAGCTCTATAGGAACTATAAAATTTCTACATGAGGAAAAATGGAGTCTAAAAAGGTAGTGCAAGTCTTTAAAATCATGAAAAAATCTATACTATAAATAAATGAAGTGAATTTAAGGTTTTTTTGAACCCCGTATGTTCTTCCTTCTCTTTATTTTTATTTTTTTCTTAGAATATCTTTTTCTAAGATTTTTGTAGTTCTACATGTTTTTCATGTCATACATTAAGGAATTCTCTTTTCTGCAACCTACATTTCCTACCATACTTAGTCACTTTCACAAATTTGTGGGTTGTAAGAATCGGAGACTCACGATCTATCTTCTTTCTTTCCATAAACTAGTTGCCAATAGTTAGTTTCTTTTTCATTCATGAACTGATGGACTTGCAGAATTTCATATTCATCATTATGTATCCTTCCTTTTCATAAGTCCATCCAAGAAATATTAAAACTTAAACATTTTCCCATCCACAATGAGTTTGCAAAATGGAATTTTCATTTGAATTATTTCTTTTCCCACTACTCTCCACCATGACATATCCCTTTTCTTTCACATTTCTCGAGTTATATTTATTGTCAATTCTACAGACTCAACTACTAGATTTAATTCTGAAAAGGTCATTATTAATGATATTTATATTGAGGAAAATTACATTTAATTTATGTTAATACTTCCATAAAAAATATAACTCAAGTATTATTGAATGAGATCATATCATTGTTCTAGGTTGTATTACAAAGAAGTTTGACAACCTACTAAAGATGGTAGAGAGAACACAACATTTATGTGGGGATACTCTGAAATTTGTCGCTAGAGAATATCACAATTACCATTGGATGAGATTGTATTGGTATTATTCAAAATTGTTAGACAGAGACAAAAATAAGGATTGGACATCAAGAATAGATCTCATTGGTTGTATTCTTAAATTTTTTGACTGTAAATATATTATCCTCTGGTGCATTGTGTTACGAGGAAAATCACTCTATGGATAGGACAAACCACAACTAAAGGAATGGCACCCATAAATCAACTCTAATATCAAGTATGCTATATAAATGAAAATACTAACAAGAGAAGGATATAATCCTACCATGTCTATACATCCAAAGAAGACCATTTTTGAGCACGTGATCTAAATATTTATACCCGCAACTTGTCCTAAAAAACCAAGATACACAAGCATGTGGAAATTATATAGAATGTTACCATATAAATTAGCATAATACATTAACATACATGACAAATACGCTCATGGAAAGTAATATAAATATTTTCAATATATCAATTATATGAGGAAAGAGTATATCTATTAATGTAATCAACAAAAGTACACATGTGATAAACTTTTGTAATGAAACATATAAGAACCGAGAAATTAAGTCCCTCCAATCGGGCGTCCACCAATTCAATCCTCCACAAAGGCATGCTCACAAGTAGTCAGAGTCAATAAGGTTCTCCATCTGAAGATAGGAAGAGCTTGGGGGATGAACATAAGGATTTCAAACTTTCAAGGATAAAGGGATGCATAGTCAATTAGGTGAACTTTCTCTAGAGTGTCTTTGCTCTGAATGTGATGAATGTCCTCAATCCCTATATATGTCTCAATTTATAGCCTCGAAATGGAATTGAAGGGTCGATTTAGAGCGTTTCCAATATATGGAAGGTCAAGGATCATGGATCTCATGAGATGGCAAGGAAACTAGACATACTTTTTAATTTTTGAGTACCAAATCCGATGTACATGGGTTGTAATGGAGAAACTTGTGTACACATGAGTTTATTAACTGTAGGTCATGTATATGGAAAAAAAAGATCTATTTTTGGCTCTAGAGTAATTCAAAGTGGGAATTTAAATTTGTAGAGGGAAATGGAAAGCCATCAAAGCAAGATTCATGGAGTGTGGAAATTTTTTCTATAACAGATGCCCCCTAATGTGTGAGGTTAGATGAGCATCTGAGATGGAAAAAATAAATTATAATTCCCATAAGTGGAGTGATGAATACTTAAATGAAAGTATTGGTTACTCATGAGCATATTACAATACACATTGACTTTGTACACATGGCTGCCAATCTGAATTATACTACAGATCCATGTGGATATATAAATAGTTTTTCATGGCCATGAATAAGACACAGTGGAGTGTAGTCTCAAAATCAACTAAAGATATTTGTATACAATAGATTACAATCAGATCTTCCATGATTATTGAAGTCACATAGGTACTAGTCGGATGAAAGAAAGTAGAAGATATCGGGTTATGTTACTATAAACTAGAGGTATTCTACACTATCTGTCGAAGGTGCAATTATAAATTATGTGAATAAAAGAGTTGACGTTGGAAATAATGAGAGTTAGTTTGATTACTGGTCATTAAGCTATATTGTTAACAAATGTGAGACAACCCCACCAATATTGACAGTAGGTGTCAAGGCACCAAGTACATTCAACAAGTGTAAATAAGGGTGTTGAGGTCGACCACTTGAAGAATCCATCGATCAAGAGACATTAATGTATTCACAACTATCGATGGTGGGAGAAACTACCACTAATGATCGCAAGCTACTAGGTACTCATAGGACTCCATATCTCGATTCTAGAATAGATGAGCTAAATTCGATGGAAGGAGACTCATTGAAAAGAGAGAATTAAGACATCTCTTATCATCCAGTGTGAGGTACAATTCAATAGCTTGATGATTAAGAGGAGCTCAGATGAATAGTATGTTCATGAACCAACGACCATATGCATCTATCGCATGCACCAGATATAAGTAGTACACGAAAGGGACCCTCTTAATAGAAGCCAATGAGAAACATTGTAGACAAAGGAAAGGAAACCACCTATATGGGTAATGGAATCCAAGACATTGAATGAATCCCAATGTGTGAATAGATGTCTTGTTTTCGAACAAAAGGGAAACCCTCCAGTCAACAACCAATAAGGAGTTGTCATTTGCTAGGTTAAAGGTTACCTACCAATGATGAAAGTAGGCCTAGGGTGCAAGGTAGGACAACACCTTCATGTGACTCTGAGATTCACTTCTAAGGGGATGGTTGACATGCAAAGTCAAGAGTTATGAGGAATGGATGACAGAGTATTATAATTCCTTTGAACAAGAGAATGAGACAAATGGATAACTCATGAAGCATATACTTAACACTAATCATTTACTAAAGTTTTCGATGCAGGAGGAATCAAAAAACTATCCATAGTGACTGGAAGAATAACTTGTTGGTGGGGTAGAATCTAAGTATTGAGATAAAATTTCTAAGGTCATGCTAAACCCAAACCTTGGATGTAATGGACTCAATATTTTTTTCTCTGCTCAAAGGTGACACGATTGTTGTCGATAGGAGATAATATTTTTTCCCACCCATCATTTTTTGGTGTTTTCATAGTAAAATAAATGCTATGATATAGGAGAGGAAAGAAGTGTCATGAATAAGAAACTAGTTCCAAGAAGTGGAAGATACCTAGTATTCTCAATGGAAGGGAATGGATGCGGGGCATGGACACTCAGGGAGGTGTTTATTGTATGAGTAAAGGGTGTCAAGCTGCAAAGGATAGATGAAAGGAATTTCCTAGCTAATGTTGAGAATTTATGGGGAAAGAGGCTTATAACAAGAAAGTGGGATATGACATTAGGCTCACCAATGTAAGAGGGATAATGGGATGAAATTACAAATTAACTCAAGAAGTTTTCTTTTTCCTAGATGTTAGTCCCCTAGGACTGAAAAAGTATAAAATAATACCTAGGAGAACGCTTCTATCTAATGGTGACTAGAGTGTTCCTTTTTTGTAGGTAGTATATTTGGTCTAGAAAGGGGTTAAACTCATACCAAAATATACATCCTTTCAAAACCATTTAATAATTCTGAAAGAGACAAGTTCACTCGACAATATTTTCATTTTTTTGAGATTCAGAAAAGAGATTAAACAAGACTCAGTGGGAATCCCATAGGTAGTGGTCATAATGATATTAAGGAAGAAAATGGGGTTTGAACACAAATTCATATTGGGACTATAAGGGACTCTTGGTCCTATGGAGTAAATTCTGCATGGGAACCAAATGAGAAAAGTATTCTAACTAGGTTACTCATGTTTGGTAAGTATCTACCATTTAATAATGACACTTCTAGTAGCAGTGAGAAGGTTATGTGTCGCTAAGAAATGGGTTCATACATAGGGCATATGAATCACGGTCTGTTGGAGAAGGAAATTTTAGGGTAAGGTTCGAGATACAATACAACAAATGAGGCATAATGGACCAAGGAAGCAGCGCGCGTTAGGAATAAAGGAAAACAATAGCATGGCAAAATTGTGGATTAGCACACAAAGACAGTTAGAATGTGGACAAGTTGAGTCCACTTAGAATTAGGGTTTTGAAATATGATGTGATGGTTTTTACACAATTTTGTAATATAAATAGAGGAGGTATGGGATACTAAGGGAATATTGTCTTAGAGTATTATCATATTGAGTCCTTTTGAAAACCCTTTTCAGTTTAAGTCACAGTACTAGTTCTTGGTTGAGAGTTGTGGAGCTTAGGTTGTATCAATTTTGGAGAATCATGAAGTATAAATGAGGGTTAGGTCTCAAGTTATGGATCTTGGTGTGACACTGGTCATCCTCCTAGAGTAAGACATGTTTTTATCTAATGCGTGAAAATTAGAAATTTTGATAAAGAATAATAAATAAGAACAATATATCTGTGGACAGCTTGAGGGGGTTAAACCATGGTAAAATCATTTGTTGTGATGTGTTTGAATGATGTTTTTGCTGTTTCTGAAATTATGAACAAAGGGTTAATGGCTAGAATAGTATTTTTTAGTGCACAGTATTGATGACGAAAAATGAAGTAATTGTTAGATGTAGATGAATGGTATAATATGATGCATGTTAAAGTAAAAGTAGAATAAGTAGAATATCCCCAATCTCTTCCAAGACTACAAACATTTGCATCCTGCGATCACCCATAAGCCATCTTGGGTGAGACTGCGTTGTACACTCTATGTGTAGTGTTTCCTTCTGGTTTACCAGAGGGGTCAATGGTTTCTAGGGTTTTGTTGGAGAACTAAGGTGGAACCTGGGTCATCCCATAATATCTAAAAAATGGTTTTGTTGTTGACTGGAACTCAAAAGAACATATTGGAAGGGATATAATGAGAATGAAGAGAATGTAGTCATAGAAAGGGTTGTTCAGGCCATGGAATACTACTAAGTAGGACATTGAAAGAGGGTTGGAAACAAAGAAACTGGAGTTTGTGTAGAAAGATAATAGAAGTTATAGGTATACATCGCACGAATATTTAGAGAGGTATGTGTTTACTTATTTACATGAGACATTTTTATGTTATTTCCAAGAGTTGTTGCAAGATTGGATATTAAGGTTGAAGGATACTCATCCCACCAATTAGACTAAACAAGTAGAGTGGAATACTTAAAACATTGCGTAGTTGGAAAGGGTTAATAATAAATTCATGCGTGCAATGGATTTTTGGTTAGACAATATTATTATAGGGTTTATTATTGAGCTTGTGGTAGATACAACAAAGTCATACACTATTGAAAAACATGATTTATTGAAGGGACCAAGAGGGAGGTATATCAGGTCACTTTACATGTTTATCAATATTTTATTACATGATAAAGGTGTGATGACCATGGAGTTTGACAGTTAAATCACTCTACGCGCATGGGGGAACTGGGGGAAGCACTAAGGAAGATTTGAGATATGGAGAAGGATCGGGAGAGAGGCTAGAAGAAGGAAGAAATGGACCCCATTATGATGGACGAGGAACAAAACAAGAATATATTGAGAAAAGTGGGAGTGACGCGTAGCTGATGACCCTACCAGTATAACATTAATAGAAAGAAGAGGGAATTAGCTGAGAGAGAGGGCTTGGAAATTAATGAGGAAGAGGTAGAGGATCCCTGTGTGACGGGGTATATTGAGGATATCCTGCACACCACATATGTGAAGAAAACCATAGGTCATGGGTCTAGCACATAAGAAGGATCCCCATTCCATATATGAATTAGTGTGGAACCCACAACCCCACGTGCGACTAAGACATATCAAGAAGAAAAATTAGTTAACCAACAAGTGATTAGTGGTAGAAGGATTTTTACAGGATGTGGGTTGTGTGGAAATTCAAGAAGAAGTATAAGTTCAACAAGTAGCATTCACGTATATACAATGCACGAAGGTGGTAGCACAAAAAACTTCACAATGGAAGGAGTAGATCCAACTATTAGGTTACCATAGTTTTGAGGAGAAGGGTCAGAGGACCCAAAAAAACATGTTTTCATTTGAGAGAAGATTTTTGAAGCTAAGAAGATTACAGATGAATACACAAAGGTTGCACTGTTGGAAATCACATTCAAAGACTATGCATTATACTTGTACATGGGTCTCACAATAAATAATCCCACGTGAGAACCTACAACCATTGTAGACATGAAGAAGGCCTTGATCAATGAGTTGCAGAAACCAAGATCAGACTATCAGTTTATGAAGAAGATGACTAAGATCAAACCAAATCCAAGTGAGTTAGTTTGGGAAGTTGATCAAAAGTTCAAATGACTAAAAGGTAATTTGAAGTTCCCTATTACTGACATAAAACATAGACATTTGTTTGTTAATTATTTGTTACCACACTTGAATCATCCCTTGAGACAATAGAAATTCCAAAGCTAGGTTGAGGCTCTATAAGAAACCTTGCAATTGGAGGAAAATCAATATAAGCACATAGATCTAGTTGTGGAAGAGTTGAAGGAAAATATGAAGAAACTTAATTTTCAGTCGAATCATAATAAGGTCAAGGAAAAGAGGGAATATTTTAGGTGCACATTTTTCATAACAGAAGGTCATCATAAGAATGATTTCCCAACCATTGTGTGATACTTGGGGATAGGAATGTCGAATCCTCTACCACCACAAGAACCATGGTGTGAGATATGCAGAACTCATGGACATGATTCCTATAATTTTCCCATGATGTAGAAGTATCCATGATGTAGAAGTATCATATAGTTATGAATACTACATTTTGTAATTTTTACAAGTCAGCTGGACATGAAGACAAGGAGTGCATAACCTTGGAGATAATGAAGGAGAGGAAATTAGACACTTATAGGGTGCAGAATGAGTTAATGACAACACAACATGCACAACAACCATAGTATAATAACACGCAACATTTTCAAGGGAAACCACAGTATAATAACATGCAATAGTTTGGAGCACCACTGTAATATAACAATGCATAGTAGTGTACAACACCACCATAGTACAATAATGAATAGTCGTAGTATAATCAGTAACCTTAGTATAATATATCACACAAAGATCACCAAGGAAACAAATAAATCTTCAGAGGAGGATGTCATGGAGGAAGAGGATTTGGAGGTGGAAGAGGACCAATAATATGTCATAATATTCAAAAACTTGGATAGTATAAGAGAGATTCTCCATAACCACTTGTTACATTTATTTATTGTTGTGCAACAAACCATGAGACAAAATACTTTATGACAATATTGAAAAAGATACAGGACAAGAGGAACCAGAATAATCATAACGTGAAATGGATTGTTTTGGAAAAACAAAGATGAGGATGGAAAGAACATCCATAAAGTTACTAGAGGTGGAGCTAAGACAAGAGTTGATGTAGAAAAGAAAGATCATGATCAATACTAGTGGGTCAGGAAGAATACAATGCATGAAAAGAAGTTTGATGCATGCAAAGAAAAGGATACTTTTTGTTATCACTAGAAGTCACCTCCATATTGCATTGGAGGTAAGCCCAGTACCCATCAAAGTTTTATGTCACAGGTTGGTTTTAAAGAGGTGAAATGGGCCCAGACTCAAGATGATGATGTTTTAACTCAGAAAATTGGACTGGTATGCACCTATAGGTGAGATCTTGATTAAATTTAGTCAATAAGTTGGAGTAAGGGTGAATAAGAGGAATATTTAGTGAGAAAGGTGTAGAGGTACGCTATGAACATCATATTTTCTAGTAGCCTAAGGAGGAAAAACTTAAACACAAGGCCCTCTTGGATTCAAATTTCAAGGAAGATAAAAGAAATCATAATAGTACTATAATAAAACATTTATCATAATATAGTTACAACAATCCATGTGAATAAATCAAACATGAACTCTCTCAGTATCAGAGGCAAATAATATGGAGAAGAAGATGACTTTAATTAAACAAGATATCTCAAAAACAAATACATAACCAGAGAACCAATGTTCTTCATCAAAAGTTTACAATACGAGAGCACTTCTCAACCATCCCCTTTAACAAAATATCAAAACTGCCTATATATAATAAAATGTTGCAACCACCAAGAATGTGATCATATTAGTTCCTTCAAATCCTTCATTCGGCGCCCACTCTGTCAGGTTTTGAAAACCTCATGATGTCAAACGTGAGACAGGCATAGTTATGTGCTTTACAAGAAAATTTTCCCGTAAAGAAGCTTCAGATCATAAGTGTGCCTTCACGACCATTCTCAACCTGCTTTCCATTTATGGAGTGAGTTGAAGTTTCAACCACTAGCTATATGTGTCGATTAACTGTTATCTCCTCGGGATCGAGACCGAGCTAGGTAACCAAGGGATGACTAATTGTTGTGATTAAATGCAATGCTAAATGAACATACGAACTCGGGGACATTGGTCTGATCAAAAACTGTGGATGGGACGATTCTGCTATTTGAGGTGCAGCTACTAAAGTTTTCCTGTTCGCAAATTATGGGATACATAAGACCTTGTGTGGAGATAGTGCCAAATTTGGCACTTTAAGAGCCTTGGACGTGGACCAGAGGATGAGCACCCTGTGA
Source organism: Picea abies (assembly GCA_900067695.1). NCBI lineage: Eukaryota > Viridiplantae > Streptophyta > Pinopsida > Pinales > Pinaceae > Picea > Picea abies. The sequence continues at coordinate 683 of CBVK0102653568.1, read as the reverse complement.
TTTTGGCCTAGCTCTAAGGTGACCCTGACTGTGACCCAATGCAATTGCATGATTGTGGGAGAGACCAAGGGTGGTTTGAAATAAAACCTCTTTTGTCCCTGCAATTCACCATGAAATGCCATGCATCCCTTTCTAAAAACCATGGTTTCGATTGCAACCCTCCCTTGAAATTTTAAAATGTGCGCACCTTCTGAATGCACAATAGAGCATGACCATTGATCGTCTAATCTGAGATGAGGCTTCTTAATCAATGGCCCATCTCTGGTGCTTTATATCGATGGATCAGATATTACCTCTTCAACTCTACGTCCAAGATCCACTTCGAGTCTTCAAGACTTTGGGACTTCAGCCTCTTTGGGGACTTCGGCCACTTTGACACTTCAACACTTTTGAATGTGAAGCATGGGGAATTTCCCAAAGTGAGATATGGGATGAAACATGTCCCAACTGATGGATGGTCCAGATTAACTTCATTCCTTTGAGATTCAGTCCTTTGAAAGTTTTACACACTTCCCACTTCAAACCTCTCGAAGCTTATTTCCCCAAACACTTGGATCGAATGCCACGTGTGTTGGACAACTGAGAGGGGGGGGTGAATCAGTTGTTACTGTGCTTAAACAATTATTCTTCTGTTTAAACTCTTTGCAGAAACACTGAAGGACAATCACAATAGTGCAGGGAAG
>CBVK0102653561.1:0-10580 GCA_900067695.1 Picea abies | reverse complement strand
ATATACATCATCAACCTAGAAGCAAGGAGGCAAATCTTTAGCCTGCAAAAGAAATCTATCCATTTCGACTAACTTATGATTCTTGTGTTTTGCAACACCATTCTATTGAGGTGTGCGAGGAAATGACCGCTGCTAGTCGATACTTGATTGAACCAAGTATTATTCAAAAGGTTTATTGACATAATCACCACCATTATCTGATCTCACGCACTTTATGGGTTGGCCACATTGATTTCCAACAAAGGCTCTAAATTCTTTGTAATTTTCAAAGACAATATTCTTATTCTTCAAAACATAAACACAAGTGAAATGAGAGAGATCATCAATGAAAGTCAAGATATACCTTTCACCTCACCACCATTGTCTAATCTCAGGAACTTGATGGGTCAGCCACATTGATTTTCAACAAAGGCTCTAAATTCTTTCAACGTTTCAAACACAAGATTCTTATTATTTGGAAAATAAACCCAAGTGAAATGAGAGAGATCATCAATGAAAGTCAAGATATACCTTTCACCTGCTAGGGAAAGTAGATTGATGCAATAGACATCATTGTGAATCAACTCCATAAGGTTTTGTTCCCACCACACTTTCCCATAATCAAAAGGTGTTTGATGATGCTTTCCAATCACACATCCTTTACATAATCCATTAAGGGGGGGAACTTTAAGTAAACTAACAACCATATTTTGAGTTTCCATCAACTGCAAACTTCAAAATTTTAGATGCTTGGGTCATTCATGCCAATTTCAACTTCATTTGTTAGTGTGAGCAACAAGCGCTGTCAAGTCAAGTTTTGTCACATAGTTTATATAAAATGTCCTTTGATTCAAGAAACCCTCCAACGACAATCAACTGGCCTTTCTTCAAATGATCCAAAAAACCTTAGACACTACTTATTTCTTTACAATATATACATTCAGCATCTAACTTTATTTAGAATAATTGCATTATCGTATTGAGGTGATTTGTAGAAAAATGATGATGTGCTTCTTATCCAAAAAGTCATAAATTGATGACTAATTTGAAGAATAATAAGATGACACATCAGAAAATAAAATAACTCAAATTACATATATGGATGACATATTACTTCATCTTTAAAGTCCCTTTAGATAGTATGATTGTTCTCCATCATCTAAAAAATACCAAATTACATTATGATATGGGCTTGCAAAAATCCAATTTAATAGACTCTCTTTAATTCCACTACTCAAAATAAGAAAATGAGTTCACCATTAGAATCCTTGCAAAGTTCTGAGAAATTTGACTATAAAGTCGACCAAATTCCGAATTGGCTCAATGTTATCCTCTTTACATGCCAAATGATGCACTATGGCGCTCATTAATGGAAATTTGGACTAAGACTTTTAAAAATGACCTTTGATCATAAAATGGACCTCAAATTCATAATCCTTGCGAAAAATCATGAAAATTGAGTATAAAGTTGCCTAGGTATAGTCAATATACCTCATGGCACATATTTCTATGCAATGCCAAACTTAGCTCCTTCTCTGCATGCAAATGTATGCAATCGATATAGACTTAGGATTCATTCCATACATTTGTATCTATGTCATCTCGAAGTGTGTGCACATAAGGATGTTTTCCTCAGGATCTGTGTCAGGTGTTGGGATTTTCACCCATTAAATAGGTCGCGGCCCAAACCTCTCGTCTACATCCTCTGACATTAAATTAAATGCAATTTAATTTGTTTGTTGTAAAAAATGACATATTTTCCATTTTGGTTGGTGGATGGATATAAGTCATTGGTATGGTGGGAGGTCCGAGCTTCAAAACCCACAAACCTTATATATATGGTATATTGTTGTTTTGTTGGTTATATATGGTGATAACCATATATACATGGTATATAGTTCATTAGCCCCCTGCAACTGCTTGGAGTGTGGACCTATGGAATATTTTAATAACCAGGGAGCTGGGGGATTATCCCTCGGCCCCTCTTCCCTCCAAATAAAACTTTACACTAATTCAAATGCACTCACCATTGTATATGGTTAAGAAACACTCATGTGGCATATTGGCAATGGACTTTGTTATTAAAGTTATAGGAGGTCAAGGGTTCGACCCCCGTCGAGTCCTATAATTTTGGTAAACTCTAATCAATATAGGCCATTGGGAGGCTTCCCCGTGGCAGCCTCTCATTAGCTCCCTTGTGCCACGTGTCAACAATTGATTAGCCCACCTGGATGTACGATCTGCCTAGTCACCTGCCAATAGGTCAAGCCATGTCACCTTCTTTGTTTCTATGATCATGTGCCATGTGTCACCCTTGTAGTGGTGACACGTGTCACCTTTTCCCCCTGACTTTGAATTTTTAACCAAGTTGAATTGAACTTTGACTGCTCATAAATTTTTCATACGAACTATGTTTTACTTGTTGTTTGCGTCATTGGAAAGATTTTGTTTGCGTCATTGGAAAGGTAATGATGAGCTCTACGCATTGATGATGTTTTTTAAAGCATTTGGAATATTTTAATTTTAATAATTTATGGATCCCCTGGGACAATTATGAGCATTTCATATCCTTCTGGACCTCTATGAGAATTCCTCATATCCTCCTAGATCACACCTTCCCACTGAAGAAATTTTGGAACTCCAAAAGTATAGATATCCACCAACTTAGTGATAATAACTCTAACTTACTCTTACACCTTACTAAAATGCTCTTATCTAGTAACTTAGTGATGAAGCTTTCTTCACTATTCCATCTTGTTGAATATTCTGGAACTCAATCTTCATCTATGGTGTTCGATATTAGGTATTAGATCAATGTGTTTTTGTCTTCTACTGAAATATGAATCTGACTCTCACCTCTGGTGTTGACGCTAATATAGATATAGTTTCAATTCTAGCTCATAGATTCCCTAACAATAAAAGTCTCGTTCACTGAATCTCTACAATACCCGATTCTTGTATCCAACATTCACTCCCATCTCCTTCACTATTGAAGATAGTCTATCTCAGACAATATGAAACCAAGTTGAATTTTGATCTATGCCTTTCCCTTTTAGACTTGTTGTTCATGTACTTTTGATGTATCTGTAGGAGTCTCTGAATGAATTCCATGTCCATTACTTCTCTCCTGCCTTGAACATTTATACTTGACTTTCTTCTTCTCAAGGTATACATCTACATGAACATGACATAGTATTTTAAAGATGCTTATAGCATGCATCTATATGCCTCTTATAATAGGATTATTTCTCCTTTACCAGCTCTAGAAACTTTTTCATTACTTCGATGTCATTTCTACTTCCGATATACATGTTCCAACTGCCTACATCCTTATGTTCCTTCACCTTTGGTTCTTCATAATAAAGCATGTCAACTTAGACAATTTGATCCATATGTATCCCTTTAGCTGATGACGAGACAATAAAATTGTCTATATGTTATCGAAAGGATTTATAAATATTTATAACGAGATTCCTCTCACTCTAAAATAAAGTGGTTGTATAGAAACTCTTTTTGCAAGATTCCTTTCGCTTCTAATAATATGTAAGGTGGCTATCTAGAAATCCATTTAACAATATTCCTCTCACACTTAACATCATATAAGGTGGCAATATAGAAACTCTCTTACAAAATTCCCCTCACTCTTGTATACATATAAGGTGGAAATATAGAAATTTTATAGAATTTATCTCAGTCTTATAATCTACAATGAGTGGCTTACAAGCCTTGTAATAGAATTTAGGAGATATCTACATATTCATATCAGCTTACATATTTACAATGAAATATTTTGATGGATGGTTTATTCATGGACTCATCCTTATTTTAGTACTAGAAGGAGTTTCACAGCTACTTATCGCTAACAATGCCTCTAACATTGATGTTGAATCTAACATTGAATCAGATATAGAATCTGATATTGAATCCAAGAAACCATTAGAACAAACTATAGGCCTTCCCAGTAACCTATATAACCTCTCCTTCTGAACACCAAGCATTATTGTTATTTCTGGAGAAGCTTCCCTTGAATACACAAGTACCTAGACATTTTGGAATGTGACTGCATAGCCTTCATCTTCAAATGTCACAACTAAGAGTAGGTTTACTTTCAAATCTGGAACATACAACATATGTTATGTTCCTATAAATCCTCCTGACTCGAGTTGGAATCTTACATATCCATACCCACTTATTGCTTGTCTGGTGTTGGCTCTAGATCCTACATACAAATCCATGTCGGACTCTGAGAAATTCAGAAATATTTGTCTCATAATGGTCATGTCGCAAGATGAGCCAGTCTCCATGAACCATTCTTTGATGTCTTCATATATCACTTTTCCAAGACCAGCCATAAGGAAGTATTATTTATCAAATCTGTCAATAAGACTATTAAATTCATCTAGAGATGTTGCTTGTCTTCTTGCAAGTGCCTTTACATCCTTTTGGTTTTGCTTTATACATAAGTGTGGGTTAAGTGTCCAACACTTCTCGATCTGATGTCCACTCTTACCACAATAAGAGCAGATTGTATTGTTCCCATCTTGGAACCACGATCCCTTTTAATCATTCCCCCTTTTCCTTTTCTTTGATAAATGATCATTACCTTTAGTCTTATTCTTGGATGGATTTTCTTGTACAAATTGTCTTCTTCAACACTTCTCCATATCATGGTTACTAGTTCCACAAGAAGCACATGGATACTTAGACCATTTACTAGTGGGAAAAGTGTGCATTCCCTCTTTAGCATGCACATCTTTCTCTGGAGGTGTATTACACGTGTTACCTTTCTCTGGATTGGAAGGTAAGGTTAACTTCTTATGAAGGACCTCTTCATTTGAAGTTCTCTTTGCTTCAACTTCCCTTGAGAATTCTCCATATTGACAGGAAAAACAATAATATGACGATTCATCTTTCTCCATCATGCCTTTTGAAAGAGGTAGTCCTTTTTGCGTCGAAGATTTTACATTCTCAGCTTGCCAATATTGATGGATTGGTATTGATGGAGCCATTACTTGGTTTCTAATCTGCAACTTTCTTTCCAACTCATGAAAAATACCCTTATGGAATTCCTCGTGACATATCAGTCGATATTGCAGCCTCTACTTCTCTTACTCAAGAGCTTGCAACTTCATTCTTAACTTAGAATTCTCCTTCTGGATTTGTCAATTAATGTTCTTCTGCATTCTCAACTTCATGAGAACTTTACTCATTTTATCCTCTTCATAAGGGCCTTCAAAATATTCACCAACGGAACTCTTGGATATCATCACATCAACATCTTGCAAATACACATCAAAACTAGCTCTGATACCACTTGATCCCAAAATCCTTAGACACCACATATTTCTTTACAATATATACATGCAACATCTAACTGTATTCAAAATAATTTCCTGATCGTATTCAGGTGATTTGCATAAAAATGATGACATGCTTCTTATCCAAAAAAGTCATAAAATGATGACTATTTTGAATAATGATGAGATGACACATCGGGAAATAAAAGAACTCGAATTACATATATGGATGATATATTACTTCATCTTCAAAGTCCCTTTAGATAGTATGATTGTTCTGCATCATCTCAAAAATAGAAAATTACATTAGAATATGGGCTTGCAAAAATCCAATTTAATAGACTGTCTTTAATTCCACTACTCAAAACAAGAAAATGAGTTCACCATTAGAATCCTTTTGAAATTCTGAGAAATTTAACTATAAAGTCGACCAAATTCCGAACTGGCTCAATTTTACCCTCTTCACACACCAAACGATGCACTATGGCGCTCATTAATGGAAATTTGGACTAAGACTTTTACAAATGACCTATGATCATACAATAGACCTCAAATTCATACTCCTTGCGAACAAACGTGAAATATGACTATAAAGTTGCCTAGGTACAGTCAATATAACTCATGGCACGTTTTTGTATGCAATACCAAACTTAGCTCCTTCTCTATATGCGAATTTATGCAGTTTATACATCCTCAGGATTCATGTTATGCATCAAGATCTACTCCATATCGAAGTGTGTGCACATAAGGATGTGTGCCTAGGGATCTATGTCAGGCATTGGGATCCACGCCCATTAAATAGGTCATGGCCCAAACCTCCTATCCACATCCTTCGACATTAACTTAAATACAATTTAATTTGTTTGTTGTAACAAATTCCATATTTGGTATATTGGTTGGCAGATGGAAATAAGTCGTTGGTATGGAGGGAGGTTCGGGCTTCAAAACCCATTGACCCTATATATATGGTATATTGTTCTTTTGTCGGTTATATTTGGTTATAACCACATATAAAGCGTATATAGTTTGTTATCCCCCCGCAACTGCTTGGAGTGTATACTTATGGAATAGTTTAATAACCAAGGGTTGGGGGCTTATCCCTCGGCCCCTCTTCCCTCTAAATAAAACCTTACACTAATTCAAATACATTACCCAGTATATATGGTTAAGAAACACACATGTGGTGTATTGGAAATGGAAGCGTTGTTAAAGTTATAGGAGGTCACAGGTTAGACCCTCGTCGAATACTATAATTTTGGTAAACTCTAACCAATATATGCCATTGGGAGGCTTCCATGTGGTAGCCTCTCATTGGCTCCCTTGTGCCACCTTTCAACAACTGATTATCCCATTTGGATGTACGATCTTCCCAGTCACTTGCTAACCGGTCAGGCCACGTCACCTTCCTAGCTTGTACAATCACATGCCAGGTATCACCCTTGCAGTGGTGGCACATGTCACCTTTTCCCCTGACTTTGACTTTTTGATTAAGTTGACTAGAACTTTGACCGCTCATAACTTTTGTATACAAACTCTGTTTTAATTTCCATTTGTGTCGTTGGAAAGCTAATGAAGAGCTCTACGTATTGATGGGGATTTAGAGAGCATTTGGATTATTTGAATTTTGAGCATTTATGGATCCCCTGGGACCTCTGTGAGCGTTCTAGATTCTTCTGGACCTCTGTGAGTGTTCCTTAGTGCCTTTTGGATCATCAAATCTCTAACAAAAGAAATGATATGGTCAAAACTCCACAATATTACTCATTTGTGTTAATTGAGAAACAAACAACAAATTGGCACTGAGGTTTGGTACATGATAAACGTCGACAATTCTCCCATGTCGATAGGAAACATCACCCTAACCAGCAATATTAAGAGAAAAATCATTGGAAACATAAATCTTCCACTCCTTAACTTCATTCAAGGAGGCAAACAAGGAAGAATCCTTAGCCATATGATGAGTACACCTAGATTCGACTACCCATTAATTCTGCACAAAATGAGATAGTAAGGTTTGAGAAGTTATAACTTGGCAGGGTAAATTATCAGTGGGTCGGAGGACAATAGACACATCTCCTCCAAGGTGTTTAAACTTATCCTCTAAATTGTCTCTCTTCTTGTAGCAAACCGTCTTCACATGTCTGATATTTCCATACTATCAACATGTATTTTCTTTCGACATTGATGGGGTGTATTTGTCTGCCCTTTAGGTTTACGATCGAGGAATCAAGGTCTCTGTATAAGTGTATCAAACCATCCTCTTTCCTTATTATTTGACTTTCCCTTTCCCTTGAGTAAGTGGGATTGATGTTTACCATAAAGCTTGCCTTATTCAAGAAATTTGTGTTGATCAGTGATCAAAAGACCATAAAAGGCTTCAAAGGTGTAATCCTTATGATCTTCCTTGCGTGCATGCTAGTTGGTGTAGGTAATAAAAACAAACATGTCGAATGGTGTTCTCAAATTTATCAGGACCATCTCGATAAGTTTTCCACGTTTCTTCTCATAATTCTTTCCACATTCACCCAATTTCAACTACAATTTCTTCACATGTGTCAAATAGTCCTCTATTATGTCAAATAAATGAGAATCAAGAGAGATCAACTCTTTCTCCAATTGCATGATGTGGCTTTCATCAACTCTATCAAATGACAACTTCATCTTCTTCTAGATTTGATAAGGGCAGTCAATTCCACTGATGTGAAAACAAATCTCCCATGAGATATAGGTCGTGATGACCCCTATAGCCTCATCCTTCTTTCCATCAACAATGAACTTTACATGATTGTTTGTTGGATCTGGAATTGCAATATTCATATATTGCCACAGTTCTTTACTCTTCAGTAGGGTTTCCATGTCTAGTGCTCATACTGCATAATTTGATCCATTCAAAATTATGGGATCGATCTTCAAAGACATCTTTGATATCTACATATGTCAAATATTTTTCCACAAGTTATAGTCTACAAATCACCAGCCTAGAGCCAATCACACAATAGATCATACTTAACATTATTTGAAAACAACAGGTGAGGTTTAAACCAGTGGTTTTGATATCATGTTGGGGATTGGGTGTAACATGATATGAAATAGACAAACATAATTGTATATAATCGAAGAGGAAATCATTTTTTGAAGACAGAAGGTGTTGTATAAAGACATCATTACAACACTCAAGAACAATGCATTTTGATTAGAACATCACAATGCATGTTGGACATCCTGTACACAACAATGATATCAGCAAGATGATAATGAGCCATCGGGTATACTAGTTATAGCTTCAATATATAACCAACTTCCTTGAAATCGGGAGGATCTTGTACACATATAACCATCAACGGTTAGAGTTGACACCATTAAATCTACGTTGTCAAGTCGATTCGACAAGGATGATTGACTCGAATATCCATGCATCCAACTCATAGTCAATTGCTTGGATGGTTGATCCATCGACCGATTGTATTCGACTGTTGGTTGATTGTCTGACCGATAGGCTTGTCAACTACCCGATCGACTGATGTAGACATCTGGTCAATCACTCAACCAACTGTTTTCATATGTAAGTCGATCGCCCGACCAAATGATTCTAGAAGTATGATGAACCATCAAAACTTGATGTTCCAACAGATCAAGGCACTTTTATAACCAATTTTGAAGATGAAAACTTGAGATGTAGATTTGACTCAAACACTGATGGTATTCTTCATTAGAAAGTTCTCATATTTGATTAGGAAAAGGTGAAGTAGCAAAGAATATGAAACTAGAGAAAATATTTTTTGTTTTTATTGATTATGACTTTTTTTTATAACCCTAAATTTCACCATACATGCATACCTGGCATCAAGCCATCTCACTTCCTATTTTTGCCAAGCCATCATTGAGCAGCTCTTCTTAAAAACCATATTTTTTAAGATGTACGCGCCCTACACAATTACTTCCCACGTACACACGCTTGTTGAACCACTACAGCTCGCGTACATACGCTAGTTTCACTATTACAGCCCGTGTATACTCACAAAAGTTGTAAAAATTAAAAATTTGCAAGGAATCCGTTGAGATTACGGGCAATTGGGTAGTTTCCCAACTGTCCCACCGCCTATATCTCATCACCCAAATGAATAACCATACTTTTGTCATATAAAGGGGGTGTTGGGGTCTCATTCCAAAGATAAGAATAAGAATAGTGAAACTCTACCCATTTCACTTTCCCCCCTTGCCCCAAGCCCCCCTTGCCCCAAGAATTTGCAACCACATTGTGAGTTTTGAGCTAGAATTCCCTATTCTTGCCTTTTTCCTCATTCATAAGCTTAAGCCATTTCCATAGAGAGAATTGTGAGAGGAGAAAGATACGTGGAAGCGCAGTTGGAGCTTGTTGAAGAGGAGCCCGGACCAGGTTCGAGGAGTAGTCGTCGATCTCATTGTAAGTCACTTTGTGAGATTAATAAAAAGGAATGTTTTTTTTGTCCCAAATATGATGTGTTCAATCTTTATGTTTGATTTATATTTCATTATGAAATCTAACCCAATAATCCATATATGATATGCATGTTCATAGTTCTTTGTTTGTCTATTTATGAATACAGGATGGCCTTGGGAGGATATTTGTAGTCGAGGAACAACTGAATGCAAAAGGATCGACATTGGACGCGGAGTTTAAGGTAGAGTTACCGGATCCTTTTACCTTGTGTTGTATGCATGAATGTGGGGTATATTTGGGGTAGTTGTTAAAGAGTAGGAGACTTTAGATGGTTAGCTCTACCTACATACATGTTGAACTCTAGTGTAATCCATAGGGGGGTTTTCCCGCTATAACAGAATTGGGGACCGTACTGGGGAATCCTCTAGGGTTTTTAGGGGATATCGTTTTGGGTGTTTTAATTGTTTTTGATTACCTTTCTGATTTTTTTGTAAGTTGTTGTGTCTTTGAGGGATTCTAGTCTGCCATACTAGTACTCCCTGCCTTGTCATCCTTGACTATTAGTTTTCTCTTTGAGAAGTTACAGAGGTGTACGTGGCCTACAGTGGTTCTGCACATGTACATATGTGCCCTACCTTTGGATAGCCTACGTACATACGCAGGCTGCTTAAGTGTCAATAGTGTGTCTGTCTCAAGAAATTATTTCTTTAAGAAGAGGTAGTCAACCTCTTCCCTGATTGAAGCCATCCTTCTCAGGGGTTTTCTTGATCTAGTCCTAGTCTCTATTGTTATATTCTTTAGCCTGGGTTTGACATCAGTTAGCTTATTTCTTTGTCAAGATTTCTTGTGTTTTCTTAGTAAGGGTTTGAGAAGAGTTAGTGAGT
>CBVK0102653558.1:0-19987 GCA_900067695.1 Picea abies | reverse complement strand
TCAAAAGAACCCATGGATTTACGCTGCCGATGATAACAAAGAACCCATGGATTTACGCTGCCGATGATTTAGCTTTCGTGACGGTTTGGATCCTATTTCGTAAATTTGTGTTCTTTGTTATCATTCTATCTTGTCATCTTGCTTGAATAATATTTACAGATTTAGAAGATCAAAAGCTGCCTTTGGTTAATGAATTCATGAGCTGCAAAGGATTTGTGGTAATTGCTTGTTAATCAAAGATTATTGTTCAAGCACTCTTCAATCTATATTACAGAAATGATATCTGTTATGTGGTTATTATTCTCTTTGTTTACCTTCTATTCTTCTATCCATATTTTCATAAGCCTTTTATCTGGTAGGCGACTTGATTGCCTTTTATCTATAGGATGTTGTGACTCCATGCCCAATGGAATGTATCTGCAGCAGTCCGATGCCCTCCTTTTTACTCTTCTCTTGTTGATCCACCTATTCAAACTATTTTAATACATTTACATTTCTATGTTACCAAACTTACTCTCATTTGCAGTCTCAGAGTGACTCTTGGAGTGATAACATAATTAGCGTTGTTGCCGGGGACGAATTTGAGCAAATTGGAAAGCTCCCTGGGAAGAACAACATTGTACAGCTCCAGCTTTAGATGGTGACTGAGGTTGGACACCTTCAATACTACACATTCACCATGGTGACTCCATTGTTCAGAATCTGTTGGTGACTCCAATAGGGATGAGACAAATCAAATGGCTATGAAGGCTATTCTAGCCAGGAGGTTTGCCCCACTCAATTTCTCAACCATAGATGGTTATCTACATCCCATGCTTCAAATTGATGAATGGAAAGATCTGCTACCCAAATTTTATGAAGGTGATGATGACAACCCTTTTGAGAATGTTCATGAATTTCATGCTTTGCTGCAACAACTTGATATCCATCATGAAGATATATTAATGAAAATATTCATGTATTCATTGGAAGGCTATGCAAGGAAATGGTATAGAACACTCCCTACTTTTAGTATTTCCTCTTTGAAGGACTTTCATGATGTTTTTTATTCTCATTGCAAGAAAATTTATCCAACTGAAAGAATTTTTGAGAATTGTTGTGAGGGGTATGCATCATATATTCAGGATTCAACAAGTGATTCCTCTAGTAGTGATGATGAAGGGGATGATTGCAAAGAGCAGGACTTAGATGGTGAGTTTCATAATGTTTTTCCTAAATTTGAAGAACAAATGCATCATTCATGTCAAAATCTAGGTTCCCAAGAGAAAGATCAATATGAACAATCCATCATTTCCTTATCTCCTCCTTTTCTTGATTATTTAAGTCAAGAGGTCATCTTAGATTCAAATTTATTTCATCATGAGAATAGTGTTGCAACTTGTTATGACAAAATTCATAGCTTACCGGTCCCTCCTATTGTTAATGACCTAGTGTTCCATGATTTTCCAAGTTTTGATGACTATGAGGATGTTTTCCCTGAAGAACCAGTTGTCCCAGCTATTGTACTAATCCCCTCAGCCATTAATAGTCAAATGGTCATTGATTCACATTTGTATGATGATTATGAAGATGATTTCCATGAACAGTCTACTGAAGACCTTATATCAGATAAGTACCCTTCCCATCTGTTAGCACAAGATTGGTTAAGGTGCCAAGTGTCAAGAACAAGAATTGAAAACACTCTCACAAGGTTCCAAGAATCAAAGAACCCACGTATTTACGATGCCTAATTGCACGCAGACACACAGGCGGGTGATACCTAAAGGCGCTACCGAAATTTTGGCAGAGGCTTAATTGTGAACAATTGAGAAGGTATTTTTGAAAACTGGAGGAGGTTTTTGTTTATAACATGCCAAATAACAAAAAACTCTCTCAGTTTTTCAAGATGTGTTATGGTTTGAGAGATATTATACATAGAAGTGGCGCTACCAACTATTTTACAATGGCACTACCTAATTTCCTGTAGTGGTCACATATTTGATATTCGCCTTGTTGGGAGGTTGCCACCTGTCAAGGAGGATTCGAATGGTTTCTCAAGGATCAGTTAGATGTCAAGGGACACCTGCACCTAATATTTAGCTTCAACAAAGGCTTCATGCAATGAGGTGGAGACATTTTATTAATGACTTCCAACAAATTCATGAAAATTAGCAGTTTGTTGGATTTTTGTTTCTTTGATTGTTGCCACCTATCTCCAAGGTTTAGAATCCAATGGAGGAGATGGGATTCAACCTCCTAAATTTATGAGGATGTTATTTTCTATTTAAGGAAGGAAAGATCTATTGGATAGGGGATTGGAGAGACAGGAAAAAGACCCAAGAGGTCTGGGTGATATTTCAAGATCCATGAGGGAGCTAGAAAGGATGAAAGTCTCTGATTTTAAGTTGTAGACCTGTGCTGCTTTCTGTGTAAATATCTCAGCTGAGAATGAAGTTATATATCAATTTGTTTTCTTTTTTCTGTGTAAATCATTTTCACATCTTTCATCTCCTTGGATATGTGTTGCTGCTATAGGTTATATGTCTACAATTTCTGTGTTGAGAGGGTTATTGTATAGGATATGATCTATATCTTGCCACAAGCTTATTTGAGTTTTGATTCAGTTTTAGAAAAGATTTCTGAAAACTGATTTTTTCCTTTTGTTGTTAGATGTATTGAAGACCAGGATGCTCTTTGATCATTTTCAGTTTTGTTTTTCTTATTTCTTCTTTCCATCTCTTTATAAGCTTTATAACTGATCTTAGCTTTGTTGACCTGATTTGTTGCACATAAAATGTTAGGTCAGGATTACAGTTTGTTTTTGTTGGACTCCATGCCCAATGGCTTCATTGCCTTCTTGATTAATTTTACTACTCTCTAAGTTTCTTAAAACCCAAATAATCCAAATCAAGTCATTTTATTTTCAAGATGTGTTAGGCTTGCACTTGAGCAGTCCAAGAGAAACTTCTAGTGCTAACACCATCAAAGCAACAATAGCTTTTTTGAACCTTCATGTCATATTTTTGTTGCTGAAAAAGAAGAAAAAGATGACAATCTAAGTTTAGAAGGTGAAAAACTGAGAAATTGGGACCACAAGCCAAGCTATGATGAATATCCCTCACAATCAGAAGATAAGACAGAAGAATGTAGTTTCCCAAGCACTTCTAATTGTGATGAACTGCCCTATCAACCCCCTATTCCTCTTGAATACACAAGCTCAGTTTCATTAAGAAAACAAGATCAAATGCCATGTGAGCAGATGAAAGAGGTTGAAATTAAAGAAAGACAAGCATCACTAAGATTTTTTCCTAATACACCTCATGACCAGGAGTGGACCAAGGCCATATGCATTGAGAATGATTCATAAAATCAGCAAGCCATGCAAGAACCAAGCATAGTGGAGGAAGGACCTAATACAATACTTTTCCTTTTTACACAAAGCAATGTCGCAGGGGAAAGTATTGATGATGTTTTTTAGGATCCATTTGCAGCCTGTCTGGAAGCAGAAAGTGGGCCTAGGCTCCTTGATTTCTGCAATGGAAAGTGTATTGCCAAATGTTTCTTTGACGTGCCTCCAAGTAAGAATTATATCTAGTGCCTAAGGAAGCACATTTGAAAGCTTCAAACAGTTGAAAAAATGATGAAATGGCTTCATTGGTTGTTTCATGTAACTTAAATGCTTCATTTTTCCAATAATTAGAGTAGGTGTGTACAATAAGCTTGTTGGACACGCATAATTTTCATCATTTTTGTCAGTTTCAGTTTTCATTTGCATTTAGTTTTAGTGGAAGGTTACAGATCAAAGCAGATTGCAGAGGTTAAAGGTTGGGAGAAGCCCTAGGATAAGGAACTGAAACTACAAGAGTTCTTAGAGGCTCACAGGGAGGACTCTATCCCCCATGGAGCCTATGTTAGCACAAGATTGGTTAAGGTGCCAAGTGTCAAGAAAAAGAATTGAAAACACTCTCACAAGGTTCCAAGCATCAAAAGAACCCATGGATTTACGCTACCGAATTGCACGCAGACACACAGGCGGGTGCTACCTAAATTCTGGTAGAAAATGAATTGTTCAGAGTTATTTTACTAGTTTCGAGTCACTAACTTGAAATCTGGATTATGAACAATTGAGAAAGTATTTTTGAAAACTGGAGGAGGTTTTTGTTCATAACATTCCAATTAACAAAAAAGTCTCTCAGTTTTTTAAAATTTGTTATGGTTTGAGATATATTAAACATAGAAGTGGCGCTACCAACTATTTTACAGTGACACTACCTAATTTCCTGTAGCGGTCACGGTTTTGATATTCGCCTTGTTGGGAGGTTGCCACCTGTCAAGGAGGATTCGAATGACTTCTCAAGGATCAGTTAGATGTCAATTGACACATGCACCTAAGATTTAGCTCCATCAAACGCCTCATGCATGAGGTGGAAACAAATTATTAATGACTTCCAACAAATTCCTGAAAATTAACAGTTTGTTGGATTTTTGTCTCTTTGATTGTTGCCACCTATCTCCAAGGCTTAGAATCCAATGGAGGAGATGGGATTCGACCTCCTAAGGTTATTTGGATGCTATATTCTATTTAAGGAAGGATATCTCTTGAGGATAAAGGGTTGGATTCATGATCCAAGAGAGGAGAGAGCTGGAGGAACAATTTATTTGCTCAATTGTAAGCCTGAGGGCCTGTTGTAATTAATATTTCTGCCATTAGAGATTCATGAGAGTTTCTTATCAGACTTTGTGTTCTTTTTTATCATTCTATCTTGTCATCTTTCTTGAATAATATTTACAAATTTTGAAGATCAAAAGCTGCATTTTATTAATGAATTCATGAGCTACAAAGGATTTGTGGTAATTGCTTGTTAATCACAAATTATTGTTCAAGCACTCTTCAATCTATATCACAGAAAGGTTCTCTGTTATGTGGTTATTATTCTCTTTGTTTACCTCCTATTCTTCTATCCATCTTTGCATAATCCTTTTATCTGGTAGGCAACTTGATTGCCTTTGATTTGTAGGATGTTGTGATTCCATGCCCAATGGAATGTATTTGCAACAGTCTGATGCCCTCATTTTTACTCTTCTCTTGTTGATCCACCTATTCAAACTATTTTAATCCATTTAAATTTCTATGTTACCAAGATTACTCTCATTTGCAGTCTGGGAGTGACTCTTGGAGTGATAACACCCGCCATCGAGTCCCAATTAGACTTTGCAACATTTGATAGTGGAATGGTTCTCCAGATCTGTTGATCCGACCAAATAATCAATGGGCTTTACGTAGTGATTAACATGATATCTTCTTATGAAAGTTCCTCCTTCAGTTTAAATGTTCTCTTTTTGGTTTTTTCTTTTATTAGATGGGTCTGATAAAAATATTTGTGCTAGTATAAACTAGCTGGTAAAATGGGGAATCTTAACTACTAAAGAAGGTTGAGCTTGGGATAACCCTTGTGCTCAAGCATGCAGACAAAGATTTTCACTCCTGTGACAAGCCTAGTACTAATACATCAACTTGCTGGTATTTCAATTATTGACTGAGATATAATTATCGAAAGAAAACATACATACAATAAAATGATGGCAAGAAAAATAGTTTCCTTAGATCTAATTATTAATCACATATTAACACAACGATTTTGTTTCCATCATTAAGAACAAGAACTAAAGAAAAATATTGAATCAACTAACTTATCAATAGATTCAGAAACTCTTACTCATTACAACATCCATTCATGAAATAAAGTCGGAAGTAATTCCTCTTCACATCCAATCACACATGCCTTTGATAAAAAACAAAAGTTTGTCTCTAGTCCTAAACAAGACTTCTCAATTAAGGTAGTTCAGAAATAGTTATTTACAATTCCAAAAATGAGGGTCTCTGCCAAAACCATCGACCTTTTCTAAAAGGTCAATCCTCTTATTTATAACAAATCATTAACTAAAAATAAATATCAAAAGTGAAAGCTAAGTCAAACAAAACATCGCCACATGGTGCTTCCATCTCTCTGTCTTCTAAGAGTCATCAAATGTTTTCACTGAAGTGGATGACTCTCCTCATAATTTGACCATTTGACGAAAAGTTCCTTGCATGTGTTGGCATACGAGAATCTGTGTTTGTCCATCGGGGCCAAAATGATTTCCTTTACTTCTATTTCCCATGCCCGATACTTGAATATTTTGAAACTTAACTGCTCTAATATTGTTCGAGCCTTGATCGGGTGCTCCATGAACTACTGTAATTGACCTGGTGCCATGTTTGCCACCTTTACTATCTCTGTAGTCCATGCTGAGTCTTGTTCTGCATGTTTTTTGACTATGTCATGCAAGTCGACAAAGTCCTCGAGTGAGCCAAATTCTAGGAGACCAATGTCTTTCATCTCCCGATTAATATTGACCCATCTCCTTTCGCAATCGACCCAGTTTTCTTGAATCTCCCGCTGAGGTTTTTGGGCCATTTTCACCTAGTATTTGATCGCCTTCCTTATCCGATCTATGTTGTTGTCCCTTAGCACTCGAATGTCGTGCTCTTCGACGTCTCGACCCGTTTGACCTGCCTAATCAATTCTTTCCACTACTTGATGGGCCTTCTCATACCATCTTTCCATGTCTTTGCAGGTTGATAGCACCATAAGGGTGTCTTCTTGGAAGTCATTTATCCCTACAGTGAAAAGGTGTCATTCATTCGTGAATTTTCCATAGGCGTCTTGGAACTCATTTATCAAAAACACCATGGCTTGTGTGGAGTCTTGATAGTATTTCGCCAAATGGAAGAGATGATCCAACTCCTTTAGCACAACAACCAACTCCTCTTCATCTTTCCTTGCTCTATTCAGGGTGGCATCTGTGATCGCCATCCCTGCACTGATAAGATCGAACGTCTTGGCGTGCTCTGTGTTGATCAATTTTTCCTCTTTGGTGATGAGGATCGAACTGTCCAACGTAAGCCTCCTCTCCTTAGTGGTTCTCTTCATGATGTCTCTCCTCTTTAGGTCGTAGGATATTTCTTGTATATCAACGACCTCATCAACAGGTTCGAGGATTTGTTGTTCTCCCCATGTTAGAGTGTTTCCCAGGCTCTCGACTGTGTATGTCTATTCAAGGATGGGTTTCTGAACCTCTTCTATATATCCCGATGGCTCGACCTTTGGATGTTGTTGATGAGGTGGTAAGGTACTGGCCAAAACTGAGGAATCAGGGGCAAGTTCAGTACTTACTTGGTAATCGGCTATTGAAATGTCGATTTCCTATTGTGGAATTTATTCTTCTTGTTCTCCCGATCCTAGCTCATCCCTCGAGTTGTCCATTGGGGTTCCTGGTATGTTGAGTGACTCAATGTCTAAGGCACTTTCTTCCTCATGCTCGATCTATAGACGAATCTGAACTGGAGCATAGGGACCCGAGGTGGATGCTCTCTCAGGTTATTTCTCCTTTGTAAGTTGTAATGGAGTCACCAGGGACACTTCCAAACTCTCCTCATCATCGTAGATGGTTATCAAATCGAATAAGGGGTTTGGTACACTTGTTCTCCCTGATGTCCTCGCTATCCTAGGCTGGGTCGAAATTTCCCCTAGTGACTTGATTTGTGGTGGTGAAACTTCAGGGTTTTATGACCCGATGTTTTCTTCAATTCGCATCAGCTCTAGGCCACTTGGTTCCCCTCGGATTTCGACTGGGTTGTCAGCTAGAATCCTCATCATTTCTATCAGATCAGAGTCGTTTTTCAATTGATCAATGATTCTCTGTGCCCCTTCTAGGAAGAGTAATCCCCTTCTCTGTGCCTCTGTTATGTCTTCCGCTCTTATTTCTTCCCTATATTTGAGGGCCTCTTGAGCCGACTTCCCTATTGTTTCCACCTATTCATCCATGCTCATGGTCTTGAACCTGGTCATGTTTGGGTTGGCCATTCTCTGCACCACCTCGTCCCAGTACTGGGCGCACTCTGTGAAAATTTAGTCCTCAAACTTATCACGAGCATACGACCAACAAGATGATACCTGTCAAGCATGTTGGAGGACCATGCCTTTAGAGTTGTGCTTGCGGAATCGGCCTGTCGGGAACCTGAATTTAAGTTGGTTGAGCCCTTCTTGTTTGGCCTGAGTAGTATCCTTTACCAAATAAAACCCTACATGGAAACTGTAGGGTATGAACACCCACTTCTTTCCCTTGACTAATGTGGCGTTATAGCCCTGCGGGATGGTCTGATAAAATATTTCTCCCACAACGAGCCGGTTTGGGACATGAGAGGGTAGGAGATGTGGTTCTCTGGTGGCCCTGAACACCCTGATATAGGTTGAGAATTCGTCTAAATACCAATGGCCTACCTTTGACACCATTTTCTTGGCTGCTGTGGATAATATCGGACATTCCTTCTTAAAAATAATAAAATGAACATGGGTGATGAATTCATCGCAGATGAGTGCATAATATTTTTTGTACCTGTTCTCCCATAGTATGCTGAAGTAGACGTGGACTGGGAGTTCCGCAATGTGCCAGCTTAAATTCATGACGACGAAGACATTCCTTACACAGATGACATTGAGAAGGTACGAGGCCATGTAGAAAGTGGGTGCTTCCCCTTCCTTCGATGTCTAAGCCTGTTGTACACATATGCTTAGTTTTTTAGAAATTATTTCTCCCCAGTTGAAGCTTCTCCCAGAGATCACCACTGTGTACACCAAAGGCTTCCATTCTTCCGAAAACTTGGAGTAGTCCTTTTCTCCATATAGCTGGCAGATGAGAGCCATCAAATAGATGTATGGATCCCTCAGGTTAATCGTCCCATACCAACCATTGCTCTGGTTAGTGAACTTCTTGTCCTCCTTCCACCATGAGGCCATCAACTAGCTGGTGTCATGGAATTCATAGAACTTTACCACAAATTCTGTGTTGAGCCGCTCCTCCAGGTCCCTGAGCTTGTAGTATTTCTGGACTTCTGATGGGAGGAAAAATCCCACACATCTGCCATTCTCATTGTTGATCAAGCACTTATTCTCGTCCCTATGGTCGATTAGCCATTTCAGAACCTCTATGAAAGGGAAAATTTGGGTTCTGCTAGCCACCATGTGTAAATAAGACCGTCAGATGTTTGGGAACACCTGGTAATCAAGCGCTCTTACGTCTGGGTCGTTGTGTGGGATATAATCAGGGTATTCTTCTGAGATAATTCTGTTGAAGAGGTCCCCCCATTGTGGGAGCATTACTTTGGATCCAATGCTTACTTCTATATCACCGAAGGTCAGAGGCTGGACAAAAGATTTCTTTGTTGATGTTTTAATGACAGGCTCCACCCTGGGAGCGTACTCCAACTGCCTTGTGGTCCCCAGAGAAGAACCTTCACATGTTTCATCTTCTTTTAGCTTGGGCACCCTCGACGAGTGTTTGGTGGTTGTATTTCTCGGCGACATATTACCTGCAACTAGAACATAGTTTAGATACTGTGCAATAAAACTGGATGCATATATAAATTACGACCAACGAATTGACAAACTTGAACACATACCTCTGCAGATTGTTAAACCTGGTTTTGATAATCGAAGGGTCAGTACAGTCTCGATACGCTTGCTTTTTTCCTTTGGATGCTCTTGAATTCAACTTGTGCACATAATGAATTTGTTCAAAAAACGTTCTAGAGATTTAAACATGGATGAACTTACCATGTCACATCATCCATTCTATTCGAGTTATGAGTGTAATTTCATTAAATCTGCCGCTAGATATTCAAAGATGTTTAAAATTAAATTCATCGTAAGTTGACAGCATGGGCGCGGGTGGTAATGTGGTCTATCGGTGATTTCAAATTGTTGTTGTTTAATCAACACATGAGGTAGCAACAAATGCAGGATCGGGCATTAACTGGCCTATTGAATGTCCAAATATGATTGTATCTTGTGCCGCAAATATCTCATCGTTTCGCTCGTTCAATTGGTGGATCGAGGGTCGGGATTGTACTTCAAACATTTTTCGTTGATATCTTCTTGCAAAATTTCTGACGTCGGTCGATCTTGCCATACGGAGTTGACATGGAAAAGTTGACTAGGAGGCATGACTAGGACGCAAGGGAACCTTAATATGACTCGGGACGAAACTAGGACGTATGACCCCCTTATGTGATAAAGACACGTGGCATTCGAGACCATCGTCTTGATTTATTCTTGTTAATCAGAATCAGGACCTTCTTTAAGCTATATGTTCTAAAACCCAATCCTATCTTGTCAGCACTAAAAAAGTATCAAGGATCGACGATTGACAATAAACCTACCCAAGTGCTCTTGGATCGACTCTCTCGAAAAATTCCCGATGCGGAAAAGGCATTGGGGATCGGTGATCGGCGATATGCATGTTGTGGAAAAAAATGAATGTTTTAACTTTTCTGGATTTCCTTGACCCCGATAAAGCGCATTGGTCATTCGTTATCGATGATTTCTTTAAGTCCTTTGTTAATCTCTATCCTTCCCGTATTTTTTCCGATGCCGAAGGGGATCGGCTATCTCTTGAAACTTCATGTGTATAACTTATGCAAACAAAATCCACCTTTTGCCGATGCGGATGGGGATCGACGCTTGACAACTATTGTAACTATGTGGTCCCTTTACTTGCTTGAATTTTTCTGACGTTGAACCTGGGCGCGTTAGGTGTAGTGTTAGCTGTCGATTTTTAATTCAGGTGTCAAGTTATTTTAGACATGAGGTTTCACAAGTTCAAACAAACTTGACCTAATGATAAAATTCATGAAAACAAAAAAAAGATAAACCATTTCCCAAAGTGAAATTGATTCAGACAGTGAAGAAAACAAGTGGTACCCAAAAAATAATAAAATTTCATAAGGATTTTAGGGTGTGTTGAGTGCTCAACATGTTCTTATAAGTTTCATTATTTGCAAGGGTCTCAAACAACATCAGTTTCACTCCCTACCCTTTGAGTAAAAACATCTTGTAAAATGAATGATATACTTAAAATGTACTAGACTTTGTTTCTAGGGTTCACAAACAAGTTTAGGGTTACGGACTTGGGTTAGGATTGAAGAGATAACTCTTCAAGGCCATTGAGAAAACATAGGATTATGAGTTAAGGAGAGTCAAATCCAATTGTTCTATAAGTATATTTAGGAAGATCCTCTAACACAAGAGTCAAACAAGAGGTCATGTAAAGAAGAGCCGAGGAGATATCCCCTCCAAAGCTTAACTGAGCGTAGTGGAGAGATCATATATTGTGGGATTTTCCTGAAGTGATACTGACCCATATGGCGTCAGTCCTATGGAAGAGTTTCAGGCTCAGTTGCCTTGCCCATATGTTCGATCACAATTGTTGACTTTACGCGCCCCCCCCTCAACAATGACTGTGAGTTGGTGACCTTAGTTTCTTTTCCTAGGGATCTTAGAGGTGACTGCAGGGGTTTGTCGCGGCAACTGAGGAAAATTTTGTATCACATGTTTTAGTACTACTGGAGGGTGCCCCACGAAGCATGGGTGTTTGTACCAGATAATGTTGGTCAGTAGAGGTCTATATAATTACTTCTCACTCCTTCATTCATTGGTCCATGAGACTTAATCAACATGTGCCTTCCTCCAGAAGGTCCCTTTCCACTTTTTCATTCCTTTGGACTCAGGACCTCATCCACCTAGGATGAAGTTTTGGAAAATTTGTTTGCTTCTGATGTTTCTATTAGGACTTTTTAGTGGAGTTTTTCTTTGAATTGTTGGCCTTAGGTTGTTTCAGTATCAACACTTTTGGATTGTTGATTCAAGGTAGTCAACCAACCACTCTGCTGGTTGGGAAGGATCCCTATTCTTTCTCTTGAAAGCATGGAGCGACCTATTAGAAGGAGTGGGTTTTTATACCACTGGTTCATCAGAGTTAGTGTGTGAGACTTTTATTTAAATGAAAAATATTGCAAGGGACGAACCTGTGCCTAAGAACGATTCGACCAAATTTCTTGAGGATACCAACTAAGGGACCCTTGCCCAAGGGGATTCTTGTGCTTTTCCATTCTTTGGAAACATTGGTTCCCCCTTGATGGCCACTTTGAACATTCCTGGGTTGAATGCAAGACTATCAATTTGGTTATCGACCACTTTGAATGTCCTAATTTTTCTTGATGCATCTCAGATAAGCAATTTATGTCATGGGTATCGTATGGATGTCGATCCTTTACCTTATGGATCCATGAAGTCTACTCCTTCTGCTTCTCCCTCTTCTGGTGAAATTCTAGCTACTAGTAACCAAAAGTATAAAAGGAAGAGGAAGAGTAAGAGTAAGAAAAAGAGTTCACCAACCTCTTCTAGTCATGTGGGGACCTGTCACCAGCCTCTGTGATTCATGCTGGGGGAAAGAAACCAGCCTCTGCAAGTCATGTTGGAAGTAAAACTCCAGTCACTACTAGTCATACCGGTGTTGAGTCACCAACCTCTATGAATCATGAGTCCTTTCACCAACCTTTTCTAGTCATGCTAGAGACATGTTTCCAACCAATTCTAGTCATTCTAGGGGCAAACAACCAGCGTGTATGAGTCATGCTGGGATAAAAATCCCAGTCACTGCTAGTCATACTGGCATAAAGTCACCAACCTATGTGATTCATGTTGAATACAAGAAACCAACCACTGCAAGTCATCCTGGTGGAACGAGTCTAGTCACTTCTAGTCATACTGGACAAATGTCACTAACCTCTGCAAGTCATGTAAGAGATCAAATAATAGCCTGTTCAAGTCATGTTGGGAGCATGTCACCATCCATTGCAAGCTATGTTGGGGGCATTAATATGGTTGAGAATCCTAGACGTATAGGACATAAGACCAAGTTCCCTTGTAATATTTGCAAAGGAGATTACCTTACTCATTTGTGCCTTGCTATTGTCGTTGTATGAAGAGTGTGGCCCTTTTCTGAAGGCCCTTCTAATTATGTGTCATATTCAGTTTCCCAACAGTATAATCAATCGTTGGTTGCTGAAGTTATCATGTTGAACCCATCTTCAGTTGATACCACTTTTGTTTTGGGGGATGATGCATATTTTGACCATGTTGTCTTACATCCTATTCAACCAGTGGTTGAGGAAGTGGTCATGCCGATGCAATCTTTGGTTGATCCCACTCTTCTCCAAGGGAGTGACCAGTCTTTCAAAGTGGTCGAGTCGATGCAATATTCAACTGATACCACTCTTCTCCACGAGAGTGAACAATCTTCCAAAGTGGTCGAGTCAACGCAATCTTCAGTCGATCCCACTGTTATTTCAGGGAGTGATGCGTCCTTTGAATATGTCTTTATCATTTCTAGTTCAGTACCTTCTAAACAAGGGGGATATCCACTCTCTTCGAGTACACTTTCTTTAAGTCCTAGGATGGTTTCCTTTGATTGGAATGATATTGTAGAGCCTCTCCTTCCTTCTTCTGCACCTTTCTAGATAACAGTTCTGGTTGAATCTATGTTGAAAGGAGTTCTTCGATGTATTGTAGCTACAATTATTTTATCCTCCTTGCCTTGGAAAGATTTGGGTTCTTCCAAGCTTGTGTCAACTACCAGTGAGCTACTAGCTTTTGACAGAAGACCCAGTGAATGTAGGAGGATTCTTCCTCAGTTTCCTATTACCTTAGGTGGGAATACCATTCTAATAGATCTGTTAGTGGTGCCAGGCTCTTTATACTTTAATATGCTTCTTGGGAATTATTATGTTTATGGTATGAATGTTGGGGTTTCTACTCTTTTTTCGTGTGATGCATTTCCCTCACAATAGAAGCATTTTCACTATTGATCATCTTTCATCTGATAATCACCATCCTAGTTTTTATTTCAGCTTAGATTTCCCCTTTATATGTTCCTAGTATTCAACTAGAATCTTCCATGCCACGGGTGAATTATGTGGCATCTTATCCTCGGTGTTCAATTGCTTCTGAGAAGGAATATTTACAGTCATCTTTTTCTTCTCGAGACAAGGTCTCAACAACTAATCAAGTGGTGTATCCAATGGGGACATTTGATCCTTCATTTTCCCCTTTTGTTCCAAAGGACTGTGTTTTTCCATTTTTTTGATAGATTGGGTTGGTTCTTTTGTTCCAAAGGACTGTGTTTTTCCATTTTTTTGATAGATTGGGTTGGTTTTCATTGATGTCAACCCTTGAAGAAAGTTCGATAGAAAATTACGGCAGCTTCAGAGGTGTGGTTAAGGAACCCGAGTTGGTATGAGGAATAAATACATGAATATAAGTGAATTTGTAGGTAATACTATCATAGATGGATAATACACGTCGTATCGTTTCCGGTGATATGTGTTATGTCACATGGTTCCTCACAGTTGAAGCTCCTAGAAGGTCAACAAAGAAGTAAATTATTCTAGAAGCTCCTAGAAAGTCATCAAGAAGTTTACTAGTCAAAGTGGTTGCAACTAGGAGTTAATTATGGGTAAAGTTGTTGCAATAAGAAAATAATTGAAAATAAATTAGTTGCAACAATAAATTATGGGTTTACAAATTATGGGTAAAGTGGTTGCAACAGGAAAGTGGGTTAGCCCTAAAAGAGGGAAGTTTGGTAAAATAGTTAGAAGATGACCCCTAAAGGAAGGAACTTGGAGAGTATAAATAAGAAAGCAAGAGACTCCCATTAGAACCTATTGAGTACATTGAATATCTATCTTGTGAAAGGTTTATTATAGGTACTCACAGATACATCTAAAGTTGTGCAAGTATGAGGTAGCAAAGGAAGAGTGATGATAAATTTTCGCAGTTGTAGAAGAGAGCGGGAAAGTCATGAAAAACCTTGATTAGGGTCATCCCCATGGGTCAGAGAGTAAATGTCTTGTAAGGCATCCCTGTGGGTTTCCTATAACCTTCCAAGAAAGGCCCTTCTTGACACCTGCCTTCATCATGTGAGGCACTACCAGACCTCAAGGATGAAGCATGATTCAGGTTGCGGAAGTTGAGGAGAGGCTACAAGAAGTTTGACAGTGGTCATGTATAAAAAATATATCTACAAGACCAAAAGGTATGTCATATGCTTGTGTTTAGTTGGATGTTGGTGATTTTGTGAGATATCGTTATGGGAGATTGAGTATTTTCTCTGGAGGGAATATTGGTGTATGGTACATGTTATCCCCTATCCTAGGGATAACTAAGGGGATTATGTCCCGAGGCCCATAGGCCCTAGACATGGAGTACT
Organism: Picea abies; assembly: GCA_900067695.1. Classification (NCBI taxonomy): domain Eukaryota; kingdom Viridiplantae; phylum Streptophyta; class Pinopsida; order Pinales; family Pinaceae; genus Picea; species Picea abies. The sequence goes on along the minus strand of CBVK0102653558.1, from coordinate 4,861 downwards.
GAGAGATATATTGACTTGAGCCTGGCCCTGGAGGGCCCATCCTTCTTCACACAATGCCTCCATTATGTCAGCATCAACGACATCCATCCCATCAACCTGGTTTTGAAGTAGAGTGGGTCTTTCTCCATCAGTTAATGAGTTTGAGTATCATGGTATGTGTCACTATGATTCTCAAAACATTTGAATATGTGCATTTAATTCTCTTTTGATTCGTGACATGTGCTTGGACTTTATACCTTTTGACTTATCCATACCTGGGGGGGTGGAAGAATTCCCTAGCAAGTTGTGAAATTTCATCATCCATTCCTTCCATACTTATCAATTTTCATCATATTCCCTCTCATCTATCCCCTACATCGGTTTGGGCATTGGGTTCACCAAGCTAGTAAGGGTTGTACCTTTCCTTGTGGGAAGAAGGGGTTAAAGGAACAAAGGGGAAAAGTAGTTGGAAAGAGTTAAAAGCCAAGATCAAACCTTAAGATGCTTTGCCCAGGGATCCCGAAGAAAGAATAAAAGGCTTCTCAACAAGAAAAAGGAGGTACCCATGAAATAAAATGAACTCAATACCTAGTTGGAGAATAGGGGGTCTGATAATGAACCAACCTATTAGGTCCATGGCAGTGTAGCGGTATGACACTACTATTTATCTGGTCACCACACCAGGGTATTGGCTCTTGGTGGCATAACCAAGAGAAAGGGGGTCTCATCATGATCCAACCTTCTCATGTCTGTGAAATGCTTGTGGGTAACGTTGTCACCACTGGTCACCATGCTAGGGCAGTGTCCCCCAACTATTTTCTTGAAAGAAAAAAGAAATAAGATAAATATTAAAAAGGAATTTAATGGACTAGGAAACAATTGTATCCATGATAAGGTATGGCTCACCCTCTTCAGAGGCACCCACAGGTAATACCTACATTTCCTTGTCATCACTGCACCCCTTGCCCAAACATCCCGCACACCATCTCATCCAATTACATTACCTAGATTGGTATTCACCTAGAAACACCCCACACCTAAGGAGAATTATCCCAATAGGATGTCCAGGAACCCTCTCCAAACCTGGATTTTAGAATAGCATAACGTCTTTAAGCACTTGTCTAGGAAAAGGGGGGTTTTATGCACATGTTTGGGTAACTTGATTATTAGATGTGATTGACATTGCTATGATCCCTGTGACTTATGAGCCCATGGAGGGTGTACTTGTTGTTGTTGCAGGACCATGCCCGAGGGACATGTACATATGGGGAGATGATTAACTCGGACCTCCATAGGGATAAAAATCCCATTAGATGGATGTTGAGACCCCAGCTAGGGGAAGAAACCTACAAAAGGCTTTCACCGAAGAGAAAGAAGGACGTTCCACCAAAAACACCTTGGCAGGCCTGGACCCAGGGGGGTCTTTCCTTTCCCCATGAACATTGGCCTTGGGAGGCCTATGACATCACCCTTGTGACCCTTGATGTCAGCCAACGTCTGATGGACATGATGGAGGCAGTTGTGTGCCAAGTAGCACGTGTGGCATGATCCAGAGGCCTTGGAAGGCCTAAAGTTTTGCTCATGGGGGCCAACGTCTCACTTGTGAGGCCCAACGTCACCCTAGAAGGGCATGTTGTCACCTCTTCTGCATGATTTAGGGTTTAATTTATCAAATTTATGTAAAAAAGTGGATTTTTTATGTAATTGTTCATGTCGGCCTTTTCTGACCTAATTTGTAATTAAGGGTCATTTGAATTGTATAAATATGGGAAAATCCCCTGTATTTTTTCATCATCTTTCACTCACACAAGTGTGAGGTCTGAAATTCGGCCTATTTAAAGGCTTATTCGTTGAACTTAAGTGGTGCACAACTCTTGGAGGAGGCTTCTTTTGGTGTATTTTGGCATTTTTATGGTGGAAATTCTTCAACTAGGGAATTTTACTAGATTATTCTTGGTGAATGTAAGTTAAAATATGCAATTCTTCTTTCTTTTAATGGTTATCGTATATTTTACTTTTCATTTACTAAGATTATGAAATTGCTAGTGTGAAACCCTAGGAGAATAAGCACATGTTATTCACCAACTTCCAGTTACACAAGCTCCAACCTGTATAACAGAGAACACTTGTTCTCCCTTGCACCACTCTGCCACCCTGGTTTCTCTGGCTGCAACCAGATGGAAGCTACAACTTCCTGTGTTCAAGATCTCACTTGAACTTCTGAGGACAACAGTCCTCCCGAGCACCTCCCAACCTCTCTAGAATATGTATGAATAAATAAACAATCAACTATGCAGATAAATCAATTCTTATCAATCTTTCTTTGTTCTGTAAATCTGGTCTTCTACTAACTGTTCTGCTATTCTTCTCTTCCTTTGTATGTTCAGCAGGTCTTCTCTGCATCAACTTGTTCTGTCATTCTGCTATGCTTCTGCTTCTCTTCATCATCTGTTACCCTTCTCTAAGTTTCATCTCACACTGTGCATATTTTCAATATCACACAACACACTCTATGATTTTTCCTTTCTTACAATTTTATTCATTTTTCATACAGAACAACCAACCATACGCTATCTGTCTCATTTTATTTTATCCACACTCACGGCCGTTCAACTTCCCATCTCCTTAGGAAAAAGGAAGACAATTGTCTCGACAACTGAAACACCAACTAATCAGTAATCATGAGTCCATTTCGCTAACAGATTCGAAACTGAAGAGTTAACTGTGAGAGAGAACAGTAACCCTCCGATCAACACTTGATCTGACGGTTCAGATCATTCCCCATTTTCGCATATCGCGATTTCAACATACCTGATGTTCAATGTTCTTGTCACTTACAAATCCCTATCCACAAAATTCTGTAAAGAATTCAGATCAATGGTCCAGATCATATCTTGATATGATGGTTCAGATTCAGTCGGGATTTCACACATTGCGATTTCGACACTCTTGACGTTCATTGTTTTTGTCACTTCAAAGTCCTGATCCACGAGACTCCGTAATGGAGTCATATCAACGGTCCAGATCACATCTTGATCTGACGGTTGCAATTACATCGTGATTTCGCATATCACGATATCGAGATTCTTGATGTTAATATTCTTTGACATCTCCAACACTTGATCCTCGAAACCCTGAAATGGACTTGGATCAACGGTCCATATCTGATCTTGATTCAGCGGTTGCGATTGAATCATGATTTCGCATATCGTGATTTCGACATTCTTGTTGCATTGTTTTCTTGTCTCTCCATGTCACGATTCGCGAAACTCCGATATGGAGTTGGATCAATGGTCTAGATCTCATCTTGATTCAATGGCTGCGATTAAGTCGCAATTTTGCATATCGCGAAATCGGGATCCTTGATGTTAATATTATTTGACCTCTTCAACTCTCGATCCATGAAACTACGACATGGACTGAGATCAACAGTCCAGATTCAACCTTGATCTGATGGCTCATATTAAGTCGCAATTTTTCATATCGCAATTATGCCCGCTGCTCCTTGTACCTTAAAGGACGTGCAGGTTCTTCTTGATCCAACGATGGTTGGATCCTACGCTTGGATCTAACGCCTGAGATCTGTCCTCCTCTTCAACGATCTCTTCTTGTCTACATTCAGATCTGATGACCCTCGTTCTATCGGGAATTTGAAGGGGGTCCAACAAAAAGAAATGCTTCTCAAACCTTATGGGCCTACTTCTTCAGCATGCTCTTATTCAGATCTGACGGCCATCGGGAATTCAGGAAGAGATCAACAAACACGATTGTGGCTCTTCCCTGATTATCACTACATCGCTGATCATCGTTGCTGTACTCAAGACATCATCACTACTGTACTTGCCATCAATGACAAGTATACACTGCCTATAAAACATGCCAACAATCCTCTGTACATTCTTCCTATACTCATGCCATTCGTTGCACCGTTGATCATCGCTGTTGTACTCAAGCCATCATCACTACTATACTTGCCATCAATGACAAGTATACGCTGCCTGTAAAACATGTCAACAATCCTCTGTACATTCTTCCTGTACTCATGCCATTCGCTGTCTGTTAAATATTTGCTAACAATATCCCCCTTTGGCATTGATGGCAATACAAGCACCCGCATGCATTCAGACTCGACTCTCCTCCCGGACTCTTTTCTCCCCCTTTGACATCAATGTCAAAGAAGAAACATTCTTCCCCTGATCTGTTGCAAAACATATTCCCCCTGTCGACTATAAGCATCTTGGAAATACACCAGATATTCAATAAGTACTCCCCCTGACCAGGTGAACAGATTAGACAAGAGAGATTATAATCCCCAATTTTTTACGAAGATATCCAAAAGGGGTTGTTGTTAATGGTTTAGTAAAGATATCAACCATCTGTTCTTTGGAAGGAATATAATTCAGCTGAACAATTCTGTTTGTAACTTGTTCTCTGAGAAAATGGTACTTGATTGGAACATGCTTAGTCTTGGAATGAAGAACAGGATTCTTGGAGACACTAATGGCACTGGTGTTATCACAATGAATTGGAATGGGATCAGTGTAATTTACCTTCAGATCTGCAAGAGTTTGTATCATCCATAAAATTTGTGTGCAGCAAGTAGCAGTAACAATGTATTTTTCCTCTATAGTGGATAATGAAATGGATCCTTGCTTTTTACTAAGCCATGCAACTAATGATTCACCCAGAAAAAATGCTCCTCCACTGGTGCTTTTTCTCTCATCAACACAGTTTGCCCAGTCTGCATCTGAATAAGAAATTAACTGAAAATTCTGATTTCTAGGATATCACAGACCATAAGTCATTGTTCCCTTCAAGTATTTAAATATCCTTTTGACAGCTACCAAATGACTTTGTTTAGGAGCAGACTGAAAACGACCTA
>CBVK0102653543.1:0-17002 GCA_900067695.1 Picea abies | reverse complement strand
GAAGTCACTTGGAAGTAATTTTCAGATCTGAAATTAGATGCTTAAAAATTGACCAAAAAAAGAATAAATCAAGTTATTTGCAAGCACAATACCTAACCGTAGGGCCCTACTAATGCTATTTGAAGAGCGCCCCCCCCTCCATTTCACTCACCCTAGTAATTAATGGTAATATTAAATTCTAAATGTAAAAGAATAGAAAATGAAAGATAAAGGAGAATGTCAAATTTTACTTAATTTTTTAACATTACGATTAATTGTTTCTGGATGTTTGAAAGTGGTTTCGACCTCATTGAACTTCATATGGAGAAAGTAGAATTTTAGATCCCATTCAAAATTCAACAGATTTAACAATTTTCAGGATTTCAATATTGGTAGTATTGCAACGTTTCCATTGGATTCTATCATGTATGAGGGTATGGAATTGGCACTTAATCAAGAACACCAAGCCCTCTATGTACCTCGATGTTGATGGCATTGATTGTTGAACTCCTCTGTCATGACCCTATTAAAAATGTACCCTTCACTCTAGCAAAATATTTGATTAGGCATGTTAATCTTTTTCTATGTTATTTTAATGCTTAGAGGGTGATACTAATGGTGATGATCTTAATATATGCAATGATTTTGACGATATGTAGTTATTTGTTGTAGCATAATTTGTTTTTGGACTCTAGAGGCCATTTAGAGCCTCTGTTGATGTATTTTGGTTCATAGATGGATTGCATTCGATGCTATTTAGGTTATATGTACCCTTGCTATATACATGAGAAACTTTGCATATGTGTTTAGTGGTTTGGATTCATATGGATGCACATGAATATATATGTCTTTTTTCGAAATTTGAATATTTTATATATTTTTTGGTGACCCCTTTTTTTGGTCTGTTTTTTTCCAGTATCGGTCTGGTTCATATTTTTGGGGTCGATTGGTTCGATGAATGGCCTGGTTTTGATAACATTGATGGTGAGTAGTGACAAAGGCTCTCTCCTCCCTTTATATATAGACTAGTCACTAGGTGAAGGAGGCCAGCATAAAACATGGACTTAGGTCCATACAGGTAACTAATAAGGCAATAACACATGGAGTGCTATATAATACAAGGACGACAAATGCTATACGAGGGATTTACAAGGCCACAAGGTGGTGCAACCTCCGAGCATGATCCCTGTTGGACTCAATGTCCCTCCTCCAAGAGGTGTGTTATCCAACAATTTGTTAGTCCAATGCTCCCTTTTCCATGGTGGCTCACTACCCAAGTGTCCTCATGCAAGGTATTCCTCTAGTTGTGTGCCACATGTCCTATGCTCAATGCTCCTCAACATGTGTGCTAAGGTGGTTACTATGCTCTAATGCTTCTCCTCAACATGTGTCTAAGTCCACAACTTGACCTCCATGAAGTATGCTCCTCAACCCAAGCATCCTCAAGTCAAGTGTCCAACCTCCAAGTTGCATTTCACATGGTGCCACTCTCTTAAAACTAAGTGCCCTCCTCTAAGTGCCTAGTGCTCCACTTCCTAGGGAGGTTCCTCTCCTAATCAAGCAATCGACTTGCCACATTGTGTGCACCCAATGATTTAGTCATCATGTCAATTAGGATAACAACCTCCCAAGTAATGGTGCCATGCTAGCACTCTAACGAAGGTCAAGCATCCACCCAAACTAAGCCCATCCATATGTCCATGAAGCATTGCAAAGGGACTAGGAGAGCTAGCACTCTCCTAGCTAGTTGTAGACACTTTTGGAGTAATCCCAAAATTTGACACTCCCTCTTTACGAGAAAAGTGTTCTTTGTAAAACCAATCAACTCCCTCTGAATCTGCAACTTGTAACTCCTATGCCCCCACAAATCTAAAAGAATGCTCCTATATCATGGTAGAATATCATACCTACTCTATGAGAGTCACTCCCACAAGTATAGGTCTGCACACTTCATCATTCAAGCAATCATTGCTCACAAAGGTGTATCTCTCTCTCGAAGCAATCAACCAAGTAATTTACTACTTGGCCCGTGGATGGCAAAGGTGAAAGAACAAAATTAAAGAAACTAGATTTACACCATCAAACTAAGCTACTCCCTCATCCCCTCTGCTAGGGGTTCTAAAAGACCAGTACCAGTGACCATTGTGAAACTGAAGGAACATTACCTTGGATAACTACTTCTTGCCATGCTTTGAAATCACTTTAGAACAAGGAACACATCAATAGTAACTTGTCAAAACTTCAGCATCCCTATAGTCATCATCACAGGCCAAAATATTTTGGCATCACATCAAGAGTTGTTCACGACATCCCACGGAGATAATCACATCTCCAACAAGGCCAAGACAAGTGGATGGATCTATCAAAAGAACAAGATAAAATCTGCATACATCTCATCTCATCGACCCTGAAACATCAAGCTTGTGGTAAAAGTAACAGCAACCCAAAAAGGGTTATCAAATTGTGAGCATGAGAATCCCTTTTATGCACCTTAAAACCTTGGGCAACTGAAGCAACAATCTCAACTAGTTCACCTCCCTCTTTTTGAAAGAATTTGGAAGTAAGAATAACATCAAGGTCAACTCCCTCTTCCTGAGAGAATCTAACAACCTTGTCACTGGTACTCATCAGTATTTCTATTAGTTGCAAGCTTGGAATCAATCACTAATTCCATCATGATAGTTTTTGAACTAATTCCACAACCTTCTTCAATGCCAAATGCTCCAAGACAAGAGTACACATATGAAGAATACAAAATGAAAGATCCACTCTCCAATATCAGGTACAAAGTACAAATCCACAAGATGACCTATTAAAATTCACTAATAGTTTAGCATCAGACCAGCTATCACATCTGTAATATACCCACTTGGTACCCCTAGGTTTTTGAGGTGAAATTTTCTGAGTTTAATGGAAGTTTATTACTGAGATGTTTCTTCGAACAGTTTGCATGCAACAATTGTAGATGTAAACTTGCCACTTTAATAATGGATAAACCTTCTAACAGTGCATAGGCAATTTTACAAACTGATATATGTTTCAGAAGGTGCAAAACTTAGAAATGGTGGCTGATTATTTCATTTAAAATCAGAAAATTACACACAGACTATCTCAGTGTTTGCATGATTAACCTCCCATAATAATATCAGGTTATGACTTCAACAACAATATGATAGCACCTGAAATTCAGTGAGATAAAGGTTGACTCCTGTAGTGGCCTGTCGAGAGTGGAAACTGTGTGTAACAGTGGCAAAGGAACACCTCCAAATGGTGGCTCGACCCCTCTATATCAGCCTTCAGTTATGTTTATTGCAGCTGAGGGAATCTCTTTTAAATGATGCGCCCAGAATCTGAATAAACAGCAGTAGTCTCCCAGAATAATGGCAATGCTCCCACAGTTCCTCCAGAAAAATACGCTCAGCACAGAGTACAACTATGCCTTCCAACAGAGACAATATATCTCGAAATGCATACCCAGAAATGCGTCTAGCTTAGAGAAGGGATGTCATACCAGGAATATATAAGTTCATTAGCAGTGATAAACCTCTGTTCTCTGCTCCTCAACTCGGCCTCACACCAGACAACAGCCCCATTAATGAAATCGACCCACAAATCAAAGATTCGGTCCAGGCAGAGGTAAACTCTAGCTTAGGAAGAACACGGCCTCTCCAAGATAAATCTCAGCCTGTTAGCACAAATTTCTACCCTCCAATCTGAGCGGATAAACCTGTTATGACAGCGGTAAAAAACTTGGCTAATTAAAGGAGTAATGCCCCCAATTGTCACTGACCAAACCCCTCTCCGTTTGGGCTAGTGCTTGCTAGCCTCTGGGGGGAGTTCCTAGGCACAATGAAGCACCTTGCTGGCTGATCTAAGGTCTGATTTCTGCGTTAAAAACTAAAAAATCAGCGAGCTGTTTTGTCTTGGACAGTGTGTGAAAGCGGTCCAAAACAGTGAGAAAATCGATCTTATACGCTTGGAGGGAACCTTAAGGGTTAGTACAATGAAGATAGACTAGAAAGAAGATGAAAACTATTCAAAATGATCAAAATTAACCATGATAAACAGTTCATAAAATGACATATCAGATTACAAATTTACCATAATATCTTCAAGAAAAGAGGCTTGAATGACAAACACACACTTCTTTATTGATAAAGCTTCCAAGAGAGCTGATTACACCACACTTGACAAGCCTACAACGGTCTGCTGAGGAGCTCTTATATGCTTGGAGGGAACCTTAAGGGTTAGTACAATGAAGATAGACTAGAAAGAAGATGAAAACTATTCAAAATGATCAAAATTAACCATGATAAACAGTTCATAAAATGACATATCAGATTACAAATTTACCATAATATCTTCAAGAAAAGAGGCTTGAATGACAAACACACACTTCTTTATTGATAAAGCTTCCAAGAGAGCTGATTGCACCACACTTGACAAGCCTACAACCGATACAGTGACTACTTTGCTCAAAGAGGAGCCACTAGACTAGAGAAAGAGAGAAGAGTGCTCAAAGAGGAGCCACTAGACTAGAGAAAGAGAGAAGAGAATGAGAGAGACACTATGCTGCTACTGCAAGAACTGACCAAGAACCAATCAAAAGCATCCAATATATAGCTTTGAGAAGTGCTAATTTCCAAAATTATGAAGGCACATGAGGTAAGCCAATTTAGGCAATTGCATGAGTTACATGAGTTAAGTGAGAGTGAATCGACTCGTGAAATATGGAGAAACCTTAGCGCATGGGAGTATAGAGGAAGGGAATTACGTGGAAGAAGGGACGGAGTTAATGTGATGGAAGAGTGAGTGAATGCGTGAGTTTTAGTGCATGAAGGGATGAGTCATGGATGGGAGTAAGCATGGCATGGACGAGAAGGGAATGGATGCATTTATGGAATTGAGTGGAGTCTCACACAAGGGTGTGTTCTGAATATGACGTAGACGAGTGCATGTGTGGATGGAGTTAGCATGGATGAGGTGGAGCATATGGCCCAATAATGTGGGGAATTCGCATGCTTCAAAGGAAAGCCATGAATAATGCATGTGCTTTTTTCTTAAAATGGATGGGCATAGGCTATAGTTAAAAGGAAGTACACATACATTGATAAGGGGAGACAAAAAAGTCTTTAATTAATTAATTAATTAATAACAAGGGACATGCTTTATTTATTGTGATGGGGATATACGTATTAGTAGATGGGGAGACAAGTTAAAAGGGGAACATGAATGAATTAATTAATTAGTGAGTGGGAGACAAACACTTTAATTAAATAATTAAAGGGGATGAACATGTGTGAATGGGTTAGTGGGGTTTAAGGGTATGTACCAAGGGAAATGGGTTTAGTGGGTAGAGTTTAAGGGAGTAAATATTTTTAATTAAATAAATTTATACTTTAATTTAATAATAAAATAAAGTACCACTTTGATTAATAAATGTATGATAAAGGGGTTAAGTGAATGAGATTAAAATAAATGTGAGTGAGGGTAGTGTGGAAAGGGGAAATGGGTTTAGGATTATGATAGAATTAAAGGGAAATGGGTTTTAGGGACAATGTATGAAAAGTGGTTTTATGACGGTTGAAGAAGAATTAGCGAGAAAAGTTAGCCCAATTGGCTAAATTTCTCCACAGAAGTGCCACTTCACCCCATGCGCCCTTGGTCAAATAATGCCATGTAGATGCCACATCTCACTAAAACTCGACCACATGTCAGAATTTGATCTTGCCATTTGTCACTGCTGGAGATGATTGGACTTGCTAAATATAACAATTGCTAAAAATATCCATCCAGTTCCAAAATTTTGAAACTTGTCATAACTGACCCAAACTTTCCACAAATGCTCGGCATGACTGGGGGAGCACCATCATGTGTCTACTGATAAAAATAGACACGGCTAAAAATAGAAAGTCCTCGCATGTCCATGATATTATACTCATTGAATTCGATTTTCCGCAAGCAATCCGAATCCACAATCAAAATCGACATGCGAGCCCTGGTGCTCAACCTGCTAAAAATAGAAAGTTGTCTGAATAACCTTGACTTCATTTGCCCATAAGGGATCCAAATATGCAATCAGAACTGTCATGCGGACCCTGATGCCCAACCTGCTAAAAATAGTAATTTGGGTGACATCATCCGGAAAAAGGTCCAAAGGCCTCTGGATGCCTCAAAGGATGAAATACCATGCTCTCGGAATCTGAATCTGGGGCCTGGATCACAACCTGCCAAAAATAGCAAGTTCTTGCATGTCCCCTGGAAAAAATGTCATCGGGCCTAGAATCCTACAAGGATTTATACTGTATGCTTTGAACTGCCCCAAACTGTCAGGAGACCCACTCAAACCGTGCCTCCTAAAAAGTAGCAACACCTGTATGTATACATCTCTCTCTCAAAATGCATGGAAACCAAGTAGACTGTGACTCTGAACTAAGCAACCCTGTACTGATCATGTACTTGCCTTGTGTGTGAACCAACCTCCTACTCAACATAAGTGCTAAAACCCTGGGAAAATCTCAGTATGCCAATCAAAGTGTTGCATGCTGGCTCTTAACCCTCAAGACTTTCAAGGGTGAAAATCTAGGGGTTAACACAACCATAAACAATTCGTACCCCCCAAGACAAACTCGCCCTCCTTGATCAAATCGACCTCCACACACAGAGATTAAATGTCGAATGAAGGAAACTCAATCCAGTGAAGTGCAATGAAGAAACCTGAAGTGACTTCTTCCTCAGATCTGACTAGGGTTTATAGTTTCAACACCAAAACTAGAGATAGATGAAGGGTTTCCAAAAACCCTAGACTCTTTCCTCAAGAGCTCTCCAAATCTAATTTCCAAATGAACGAATGCAAGAATGAGGAGAGACTCCTCATTTTCCCTTTTTTATTAACTCCCTTGAGTCATTTCCCGCTCACTTTTATTTTTATTTTATAAAAGTCACGTTTACGAGTTCTCCACTTTATAATTTTAAAGTGACTTTTCATTAGCCTAGGACCCATGTCCTCCTTTTCCCCATCTCAAGTTTATAATGTCTTTTTCCTAGGAAAAATATGTTCCCTAGTGAATATACCGCCTTAGCCTACGGGAACTTTATTAGGTTAGCAGAATTCTCCTTATAACCCCTAAGTGGGCGGGGACATTACAACATCCATGATCAATCTCTGCACAGATGTACAAGATGTACAACCAAGGTCCAATACTATACCCAAGGGATAATGTTGAAAGCTCCCTCCAAAGTTTAACAATCATAGAAAATAAGCAAGGTTGCCATTGTTGTAAACCCTTGAGTCACAACTCAACCAAAATAGATCACCCAACAATCATCAATCTATCACAGAAGGAATCAGCCCCTCCTGGGATCCAAAAATCAGCTAAACAATCAAATGGTCAAGCATGCCTATCACAGGCATCAATCCACTCCAAGCATTTGCATTCTCTGGAACAATTTAGCCACCTAACAAAGGTCCTCCAAGGCATCACAGTCACTGAAAATGGGTCACATACTAGCCATCAGTGAAGCAGATCTTCCACTAATCGCAGGTGAAACACACTGGTATCCTCTAGAACAGATCAACCACCTATCACAGGTCCTCCTGGGCATCACATCTGCAGAAAATAATTCACATACCAGCCATCATTGAAGTAGATCTACCACCTATTGCAGATGAAAACACACTCTCATCACAAGAGCACCTACGGTTTCAACCCATCAAACCCTTCACAAGTGCAAGTGCTCATCACAAGCACACTAGGCTTCACCACCCAACAACCACTCCCTGGTTCAACAACTGAAATATCTGGCATTCAAATTAGCATGAAGGTAATCTTAGTCCAATCAGCTTTGATACCATGTAGATATTTCAGAAATCTGACTTCTAATGCAAATTCAGAAATTTCACCTCATCTTGAGGTTTTACAGATCTATTTCCTGTGAACTTTCAGCCTTAGGGATAACTCTAATATATTAATTTACAGCAGCAAATACTTCATGTCACTTCCACCCAATTCACTAGGCAGCCCCAGAAAATAAATACTAATCAAGTGTACTTCAATACTACAAAGCTACAGTCCTTAGGGCATACTTTCCAAACATATAACAGCTCTGAAAATGACTTGTTACAGCAGATTATAACAGCAATAAATCTTGTCCTTTATCTTCTAGATGTGTTAAATCATTTCGAAAATTTAGTTCAATGTTATGTCAAATCAACGTGCATAATCAACGCTAGAATCTACCCAATCACAAGGATAACATAAACTGAAATTCAAATCTGTAAGTACACAATATTTGGACAGGGGGAACACTTCATATATATATATATATATCTAGAAGATGAAGTACATGTACATACCAACACGTATGTCAAGCTGGTACGAGTCAAACTCTCCAAACCCCAGCTAGGGAAACCATAAGAAAACTCTAGCCACCAGCACGTAGCTTGGAATCAATCTCAACTAAATCTGGCCACTCCAAAACTCATATCACACAAGTGTACCTCCAAGTACATCATGACATCACATGACAACTACTTACCCAAGCAAGGTATACCAAGCTCCATCAAGCATGACATCACATCAAGCTCCAAGTCCTCCAAGCAAAGCATCTCACCATGCTCAAGGTCTCCACACTAGCACTCATGTTTTCCTTAGGGTTTAGGAACCCTGCCATGTTGCATCGCACAAGCACATGGATTTATAAGACAATTCTAGCGGTAGCCTCCAAGTCTATGTTTCCATCCTAGGGTTTGAGTGCTCACACAAATGTATCTCAAGTACATCATGGCATCACATGACAACTATTTGCCCAAGAAAGGCATCTCACCAAGCTCCATCAAGCATGACATCACATCAAGCTCCAAGTCCTCCAAACAAAGTATCTCACCAAGCTCCATCAAGCATAACATCACATCAAGCTCCAAGTCCTCCAAGCATAGCATCTCACCATGCTCAAGGTCTCCACACTAGTGCTATTGTCTTCCTTAGAGTTAACAATCCTAGCAATGTTGCATTACACAAGCACATGGCTTAAAAGACAACTCTAGTGTTAGTCTCAAAGTCTACTTGTCCATCCTAGGGTTTGAGTTCTCAAGTCATAGTTATTCAACTCTTGCATCAACACAAACACCAAGACCTCCATGGAACATCAAGAGTACAATAAACAAGTCTTCTTTCAAGCAAGGTATCACACCAAGTTCAAGACTCATCAAGCTAGGCTCTCCATGATCTTTCCCTAGCTTCCATGCATCACACAAGAACAAGCTTGCAATCTCACCCAAGGCATTAGCTATTTTTTTCATGTGTTCTATAGGGGTGGAACCCTAACGCTACCTCCTCTTGCTTCACAAAAAGAGCAAAGGCTTCTACAATACAAACCATCAATTCCTCTAGCAGGGAACAACCTCTTCCACTCAACACATTGTATCCAGATCTTCTAGTACTTCCAGATTGTCTAGTTCATTAGGACGATCCTCCATTAGGGGTTTCTTCACTTTGGCCTCGGATGGTAGGAGAGATCCACCTACTGTTTGTATAGATTCGGAGGTTAGCTACTTCTCCTCATTAGAAGGCGATGGCTCCTCTAGTGCTTGAGCACATACCATCGATAGACCACCTTTTGAAAGATTTAAGATTCACACGATGCAAATCCATTGGGCCTCTTTGAAAGTATGATCTTTCGAAGAGGCCTGATGGTGTATCAAGGCCTATCAAAGGATGTTGAACATTGTTCAAGTAGAAGCACCATTCCAGCAATGGGGTCTTGACTTCATAGGAGAGATTTATCCACCTATGGTGGCCAGCATAGATGGATCCTAACAACCACAGTTACTTTACTGAATGTGTAGAATCCATACTCACCAAGCAAGCCACTGATCAGGTTGTTATTAAGTTCCTTGAATAGAATATCCTTTCCAGGTTTGTTTGCCCGCAGGAGATTTTGGCTGATGGTGTCTACCTATGGTATAAACAATAGTCCATAGTCAATTAGGAAATGTTGGCCTAATAAAGTATACACTGATACAGGGCTTCCTGCTATTATTGTATTCTGGATGACCTTGCTTATGTGATATGGTAACAACCTACTTACAAGAGGTCAGCTGTCAGCCCTCATAAATGCAAGTATATATCTCTTTTAATATTTTACAGTTTTATCCTTTTTCTTATGGACATTTATTCTCCACTTTTAAGTTAAGGCTCTCCTTTCATATTGAAATCTGGATTCTGAATTACTGTTTTATTCTTTTCATCAAACGTTCTGAGCAGAGCTGTAACAGAAATTCTGAGAAATCAATCTCTTCTCACATTTTATATATTGGATCTATACAGTAGTATTATCATTAATCGGATTGACATTTTTTTATTTGTTTTGTATACGTCTTTTGCTGTTGAAATGTTGGCAGCAGTAATCTGAATTGACTTTAATCTTATCCAGGAGATTCTAGAGTTACTAGCTGCTTGGAAATGCCACTTGGACTCAGCTTTGTGCATTTATATCTATGCTCCTTCAATCAATGGTCAGGTATTTTTTGGTGGTGAAAATCCACCTTTGATTTATCATGATAATCGTGTGAGACGCATATCGTTTACCACACGCAGACCTACACTGAAGGAAGCAAAGCGGATTTACCATCAACTGACGTGTGTATATACTGCTGAAAGACCAGAGATTCAGTTTCCAAATGAGCTAGAAGAACCACCTTTGAACTCAAAGAGAGAGAAAGAGGATTGCAAAGAGGTCAATAAAACAAAAATTAAAACCAAGAACAAAACAGAAAAGACAAGTGTTCCTGGAACTTGTTCTGATTTGGACCATCAGGAGAGTTCAATTATTTCTGAAACTAGTGATATCAGTAACACATCAATGGTAAATCAGTCAAGCCCTCTCCATGAGGCAGCAAGGTCTGGGAATGCAGCACGTACTTTGGAACTTCTGGAACAGGAAAGTAATCCCTGCATCAAAGATGATAAGGGTCGAACCCCGTATGTATTGGCAGCTGATAAAGAAACAAGGAATGTCTTTCGGCGTTTCATGGCTACAAATCTCAATAAGTGGGATTGGCATGCAGCTAATGTACCCAGTCCACTAACAGAGGAAATGGAGGCTTCCCAAGCGGCAAAACAGGTAATATGAATTTCACTGCTTCCGTTGAGTTGAAAATGTTTCATTAAAGGCTTAAGTTTTGTGTAAATCCAAAATGCTTGAATTTTCTCTGGAAAAAATTAAAATGTAGACAAATGCAACAGAAAAACACCATCGTAGGAATTCAACTTAGAACTTGTTATTACTGTCAGCATGTCGATCTCAAGCACCTTACAAAATTAAATAAACTGTCATTTGGTTATTTGATAAGCACTTCCTGGGAAAGACAGTGCTGGGGTTCATCTAGAGATTAGCATGTGCCCAAACTCAGTTCCCATGCAATCAAATGGCTTGTAGTCATAAGATGGGTCCTAAAGACATGGGTGAATGTACCCAACAATCGGGGCTGAGACCTACCATTTTCAGGAGCTGGAGTGTGCTATCTAACCAAATTGTTGCTAGAGTTTCATCATGAAAAATTATTACAGTCGATGTGACACATGACAAGAAGCTTTTACTAGCGAGTGAATCAATGTTCTACTACAGATGAATGTATTTCATCGGCCCTCTGTATGAGATAATCTTCTATTTACAGGTAAATTATCCCTGCCTCTAGTTTTTCTGAGTCACTACTTTCAGCTACAGTTACAGTTTTGAAAGGCTGAAAATTGTTTTTTCTCCACTTTCTTATATAGAATCTTCCATTCTTTTGCACCAAGGCTTCTTACAAATAGCTAGTATTTGCATCTAAAACCAGTGGTTGTTGTTGACTTGGATCATCTTTTGGTGTCCTTGATGGTAACATTGAAATTTTAAACTTATAGGTAAGATTCTTTGTCATGATTTGTCAATGTGGGAAACTTTGACCCAGTTTTCTTAGGAAGATCCAAATCTAGCCACATATTCATAGAACTTTTTATCTTTGCATTTTTTATTTTACAGGAATACCTACACATGTAATTTCAGTACTGTTATTGAGGAGTATTGTCAATACTTGAATTTTATTGCACACTTTTCTGCAAACTTCAGCATCCCGGGATCTCTTCTTTTAGTTGACTATTTATCAAGAAGTGGAAAGATTCTTGTTATTTTTAAAATTTTGCCTACACCTTAATTCAAAACTTGATACAATTTTTGGGGTTTGCCAATTTATTATGTCTTAGAAGTTTGTCATGAAAAGATACACCATTTTCAACCTTTCTGTTATGAGGTACAGTGACCTATGTTGGTTGTTCTAATTTTTTTTTTGCTGAACATAGTTGATCAGTTTTTCTAGTTAAAATCTTCTGTAACTGCCAACTTTTGCAGGCAGAGAAAGATGCCAAACGAAAAGCTAAAGCAAAGGAGATGAAAAAGCTGCGGAAATCAAAGCAAAAAGCACAGGTAGACTGTAGTTATAGTTTAAAGCCTTTCTGTTCCTTCAGCTTATTGTATATGCAGTTGCACATGATTGCTATTAGCCATGAATGGGGATAATCTTCCAATTCTGCTGTTTAGGGTTCTGAATTTCAGAAATTGATTGTTCATGGCTACAGGAAGGTCATATTCTTTGAAGTTTATTTTAAGTATCAATAAGCATTTTCAACCCTAGTTTTACTTCTAATTTATGCACAGAGCAAGCCATAAATGGCTACAGATGCAGTATCTTTACATACTTTCTGTAACAGCCCAGCCAAATGATGGAAGTACTGGGTGGGCATTCCAATTCAAATATCTCTGTTTTCTTTTTCTTTTTTGATTCTTTAAATTAATTTCTAATCATCAAGATTTTCACCAAAGGCACATAAAATTCAAAGCAATGTTATTAGACTCGGCTGAGTCTGACAGATTTTTAGCACAAATTGGTCAGAACCGGTGATTGACTGGGCTGGAGGCTGAGTCAATCACTGACTCAACCTTTTTCAGCCAAGTCAGACCAAAATTGGTGTTTGACTGAGTTAGATTTGACTCGGACAAGCCCGATCATGCTAACTTTGTGCTCACTGACAGGCCCAATCCGCAAAACAAAAAGGAAAAGTTAAAAATATTAAACCCTAAAGCGTTCCAAACTTAATTTTGGTCTGTGACAATAGGTTGAGACTCTTCGAATAGGTAAGTAGATTTTGTGCTTTCTGAAAAATGTTTTTTTGTTGAGTTCACTAGCTGCCCTAGTTTTGTTTGTTAAAATAAATGTCAGATTATAATAATGGTCAATTAGACATTAGACATAGGCATTAATAAATTCATGTTGACTTTAAGTTATATTATGCTTTTGTGTTTTTATTTCACTTTAGTGTGATCCTTGGGGTAATCCCACATTCATAAAGTGGATTGACATGATTAGTATGTAACCCTTTATACGAAGGCTTTCACTACTCATTTATGCAATGCAATACAGATAACTCTCTCGAGTTATCTTGTTTTTTTTGTGTTCGATTTCTGTTTATCATGATATGGTATCAGAGATTAGTTCGAGCCACAGAGTCTTTGAAAGACCTAGGTATTGTGGCTGGTAGAGATGGATTTAGCGATCACTAGCATAGCACATCGAAGAGCCAAAAGGGTTTCGTCAAAATCAGGTATCTTTTTCTATTTTCAATCGAGGCAATTTTTTACAAAAGGGAACCTTGCATATTGCAGTTCCCAAAAAGGGAAAAAATAATTTTTTGAAGGAAAAGTTGTACGGACCAATTTATATGACTGTAGTGCTACCAAATCTCAGCTGCCAAGTGAGATCAAGCTGCATGTGGGTTCTGTACAAGGATCGTACTGCTGCCACAATGAACTGTATGGCGCAGCTAGAATAAAATCAAGCCACCAAGGATTGTATGACTCAGCTAGAATAAAATCAAGCCGCCAAGGACTGTATGGCACCACTAGAAAAAAAATGAGCTGCCAAAAAGTTTGAAGCCAAAAATTGATTTGTACAGCCTGATTGGACAGTAAATCAGGGAAATTTCTCAGATATCTTGACAATAAAGAGTCAAGACGATTTGGGAGCAAATTGAAGGTGTTTGTGTCTTTATTGGTGCCCAGATTTGCAGATCTGGAGGTTTCAGCTGCTGTTTTGGTGATTTCTAGCACATTCAAAGAGAAATTAATAGTTATTGTGCTGTTTTAGAGCAGATTTCTCAAAATATTCGTTTTGGTGCCTTTTTTGGCAGATTTATCAAAATGTGTGTTTTGGTGCTGTTTTTGAGAAGATCTATCAAAATTTGTGTGTTTTGGTGCTGTATTTGGACAGATTTTTATCAGAAATCTGTATGTTTTTTAGTGATACGTGGCTGCTACAGGTGTTTAGAGCTCTGTTGCAAACATCGCGATAATATCATGATATTGGCGATATTATCGGCAAAACCAGTCTCGGCGATATTATCGGGGAAAATATCGCGCTATTTTGGGCACTTTGAAAATATCGCGATAATATCGTAGATAGCGCGATAATATGGCGCTACGATCCAAAATATCTCTTGCACGCGGACAGGGCTGGAAATAAAGCCCGATTTTCACTTTTTTTTTGTCATTTTGCAAGTGAAGTGTGGGGTTTGGAGAGCAAAGGAGAAAAGGGCGAGTTTGCCTTCAGCCAAAGATGAGGAGGAGCGAGATTTTGAGCACTATAACCTGTTTATTGTGAAGTTGGGATTGATTTCTCTCAAGCAAGGGCACATTTGCAGGTATGGGCAACAGTTTGTACCATTTTTTTTTTTTTTTTTTTTTTTTCAATATTTGCTATGTATCCTTCATCTTGGTAGTTAGGGACTGTTGTTTTTAGCTGCCATAAAATTATTTTGGAGTGGATTGATTTCCAACAGTTTTTTTTATATTCTTGCAAATTTATGATAGGTTTTTTTTAATTTTTTTAATTTATCAGTTTTCAACTTTTCCCCCATTTTGAACATTTGTATTTAGTAATTTACTATTACAGTTTACAGTTAAATGGTGATTTTAATTTTTTCCCACTATTTTTGTGCCCTAGGTTTGATCACTTGAAGATTGAAAATGCCGAGAAAATTGGATGCTATGTGGGAATATGGTGATCCCGAGGGGGGTTTTAATCGACAAACTTTGTATTGCAAGTTGTGTAAGGTGAGAATGATGGGGGGAATTAACCGGCTGAAATACCACCTTGCAAGAATCCCGGGACATGAAGTGGATATTTGCCCAAAGTCAACCCCAAAAATCATGCATATTGCCAACAAAGCGCTTGAGGATTTGGGTTTAACCAGAGATTACAACAAAGCCAAGAAAGCTCAATTTGCAAGGACAGGTGGAATATCTGAGGAGGGAAGTTCGGCGGCTTCAATTCCACCTTCTACCTCATCGTATTTTGTTTCTAGAACCACACCTGGTGCACAACCTTCTATCAAGTCAATGGTAAAACAAAAGGAGAAGGAAGAGGCTGATAAGTTGGTGGGTAAGTGTTTCTTATGGAGTGACATTCCTTTTAACATTGCCAAGAACAACCAATTCTATCAACCAATGTTTGATGCAGTTGTTGTTGTTGGCCCGCGGTACAAGGCCCCTACCTATGAGGAGTTGAGAGGGCCTATCCTTCAGAATGAAAAGATTGATTGTGCTAGCAGATTGGAGGAGCTTAAGGCATCATGGGAAATCACTGGATGCACTGTGATGTCAGATGGTTGGATGGACCAGAAGGGTAGGACACTTCTTAACTTCTTGGTTAATTGTCCCAGGGGGTCAATGTTTGTTAAATTTGTTGATGCATCTACACATGTTAAAGATGCAACATTGTTATGTGACTTATTGGATGAGTTCATTTAGGAGGTGGGTCCACAACATGTTGTCCAAGTCACAACGGACAACACTGCTAACTATGTTGCTGCAGGTAGGATGCTTATGCAGAGGTATCCTACATTGTTTTGGACTCCTTGTGCTGCACATTGTATAGATTTGATTTTAGAGGATATGGGAAAAATTCCTTATATCAGGGACATTGTTGAATCGACTAAGAGCATCACACAATTCATATATAATCATGCATCTGTGCTTAGCTTTATGAGAAGATTCACAAATAACAGGGAGTTGGTGCGTCCTGCAATCACGCGCTTTGCCACTAGCTTCATATCTCTTCGATCTAACTTGGTTTGTATGCGGGACCTGAAGACAATGTTTGTTTCACATGAGTGGGATGATTTATCATTTAGCCGTAAACCAGAGGGGGAGGCCATATGTAGGCTTGTGTCATACTAGGAGAGCTTCTGGGTGGGAGTGGAGGAGGTGGTTTCCATTAGCGAACCTTTGGTAAAGGTTCTTCGGTTGGTTGATGGAGAGAAGCCCACAATGGGCTACTTGTATGAGGCCATGGATAGGGCCAAAGAAGCCATTCGTGCCTACTATGATGACAAGGGAGATGATGGATTTCAGAGACAACTACAGATATGGGGAGTGATTGATCAGCGATGGAACAATACACTTCATTGCCCGATTCATGTTGCAGGGATTTACCTCAATCCCGCATTCTCTTACTCATGTGGTTTTAGATTTGATGTTGAGGTTATGGAAGGATTCCTCATATGTGTTGAGAGAATGGTGCTAAGTCATGAAGAACGCGCAGAGATTTCCAAAGAAATGGAAATATATAGGATGTCTGGTGGGACTTTTGGCTTTCAGATGGCTATAGCTGATAGGAAGACCAAAATGCCAGGTAAACTTCATTAAATTTCAAATTTCAACTTTCAATGTCTTTTCTTTCAACTTTGTAACTTTCAAATTTCAATGTCTTTTCTTATGTTTCTTTGATTTGTTGTAGATGCTTGGTGGACAAGCTATGGTGGTAGAGTACCCCATCTACAAAAACTTGCTATTCGGGTGCTTAGCCAAACATGTAGCTCTTGAGGATGCGAGCGCAACTGGAGTGCATTTGATAAAATATACACCAAGAAGCGCAACAGGTTACAAATTTTCAAATTAAATTTTTAATTCATTATAAATTAAAATTAAA
>CBVK0102653539.1:0-14195 GCA_900067695.1 Picea abies | reverse complement strand
GTTTCCATGGATTTCATCACAGGGTTACCAAAGTCTGAAGGAAAGAGTGTATTGGACGGAAGCTATGGAATTCAAGGATATTTCTAAACCATGACAAGGGTTAACTGAACTCCTTGTTTAAGCCTGCAAATGATTTTGGGTCTCATGAGTTGGGGACTTTGAATACAATTCCACAATCCTTGGAAATAGCTGAAACATGAAATTGCAAATGGGTTTAAGGTGTAAGCCTCCTCTTCATCCCCTTTCCCAATATGATCATAGCCAAGCCTTAACGCAAGCACCTTTTGTAACTCGCGACTTCATGAGTTGGAGTGCCAACCTCTTGTGCTCTTCCCTTGTGAATACATGAAATGAGATATGTCAATGAAGGTTGACTCCACCCAAAGAAATGGGAACACACCACCTGTCACCTTTGTTTACTCCACTTATAGAGTGGGTCCTTGCAACCTATTCGCACGAGTTTTTCCCTTTCGCAACTTGAGAGAAAAATGAACAGTCGTTCCTCTCCCTTTACAAATCCCCGACTCCAAAATCATGTCTTTGATGAGATCAATGGTTGTATGCCTCCCTCAATCCAATGACCCTTGTTGTATCAGGAGTTTTCCAATCAGATATCCACAACACTCGACCCAAACCACTGGTGACTCCATTCCTTGAACTTTGATACGTGAATTCACATACAATATCAACGGCCCCCGTTGATCCAGATATGACGGTCACTATCCTTCCTGAGCTTAAGAGTGTTGAAAGACACTCAGTCTTAATCCTTCCACTATTCCCCAAGATCCCACGACTCACTGAACTTTGGCACTTCCTCTTGAAGAGATTCCACCATCTGATTCAACTTCTCAATAACCTCTAGCCAAATGACTTGGCGTCCTCCCTCCTAAACTTGACTTCTATGAGATGATTTCAAACTCTGACTCTTTTTGAACACTTCAAAGGTTCTATCTCTTATGATATTTTTCTTACGAACTCAAGGCTTCCAAAAGGGTCCATGCAGGCACTCCTTGCGGAAATTCTCAAATAACCTCTGGTTATTTGAGTCTTTGACTCTATGCACCTCTTGCAACAACAATCACTCAATCTCCCTCTTGATTTGGTAAAATCCCAGACCTCGCCCAACCTGTGCACACCTTGCATGGCTCTAAGCTAACCTTTCACTTCAGCCTATAAACAAACGATTTGAATCTCCTCTGAGATTTCTGAGATGAAACTCATAACCTAGTCGATGCACTCCTTGTGGACCCTCCACTACACTCTTTGCAGGAGTTCTCAAAAAGAGAAACAACTAAAACCTATTCTCCCCTTATCCAGAATTCAAACATTCAAAATAGAATTATAGAGCATACACACACACATTTCTTTGAAATAAAATGCACACAGGGAATATAAACTAGCCTGCAACATACCATTCAACAGGTGGTTCCAGCAACCATAACAAGCACATAGATTGGAATCAAATATTTCTTCTATTAATTCTAGTGCTCCTATACATGTTAAATGACAACATCTAGAATGCATAAAATTCTCTGTTCTCCTCTCTAGCTCTACAGCTTACCAAAATTCTGAATAATAATGAGTTATCTTCAAGATACAAGGCGAGGGTGTCTATCATCCATTTTCCCTCCTATGCTCCTAAACTGTCTAATATTAAATTAAATATACCTACTTGCATTAAATAGACTTAAATTCCTATTACACCTATGGATAGGAACATGCGCTCCAAAATCAGTTTGGATCTTCAGATATAAATGGGACTAGACTTTCCTCCTGTCCATTACATTAATGCTTCAGATTTTAAATTTCAAAACATTTTCACAAAAACATGTTCAAATTACATATGTGTGTCCAACTGTCTCTTTGGATAGGCACGTGCTTTGGATTTCTACGATGCTCATGCATCATACTCCCTCACTTGAAAATTTTCATGAACTCTTGTTCATGAGTTCCTTCACTGTTTGTCCATCCATCTGAGGATGATACGCTGAGCTAAAATACAAGTTTTCCCCCATCTTCTTCCACAAGTTCATCTAGAATTGTCCTATGAAATTGGTATCTCGATCAAAAATGATACTTGTTGGCAAGCCGTGAAGTCTAACGGCTTCCTTGAAAAACAGGTTCACAATATGAGTTGCGTCACTGGTATTCTGGCATGGTATGAAATGTGACATCTTTGAAAGTCTGTCTACCACTACAAAGATTGAATCATATCCCCTCTGTGTCCTTCACATTCCTAATATGAAATCCATGCTCACTGCATCCCATGGCCTTTCAGGTATGGGTAATGGCTGATATAACCCTGGGTTCTGCCTTTTTCCCTTTGTGTGCTGACAAATTTTGCACCTGTCCACAAATTTCTTCACATATTTCCTCATCCCTAGCCAGTAATATGAGCCATTCAACTTTTAGAATGTTTTTTCATGGCTGAAGTGTTCGACCAATCCTCTGCTATGCTTTTCCTTCAACAAATTCTCCCTCATGGAGCATTTTGGAATACATAGTTGATTTCCCCTGAACAATAGTACATCCTGGATCATGTACTCTATCCATTGGCTTCTTTCTCTAAGAATTGGATTCTTAGATGCCTCATATGCCTCTTTGAAATCTAGATCATCCCTGTACATTTCTTTGAGGTTATCAAAAACCAAAGTCTTAACTATAAATTCCTGCATAAGAAAACATTTCCTGCTCAAAGCATTAGCAAATTTGTTAGCAGTTATAGAAATATGCTTAATCATGAAAGTAAAATCCTACATGTATTCAAACCATTTAGCATGTTTTTGGTTCAACTTCTCCTATCTAGTCACGAATTGCAAAGTGTGATTATCATTGTACAAAACAAATTCTTTTGGAACTAAATAGTGCCTGCATTTCTTCAGTGCTTGTATGACTGCGTAGAACTCTTTGTCATACATGGAGTACTTAATCTTTTCTTCATTCAGTTTTTCACTAAAATAAATGACCGGCCTGTGGTCCTGGCTTAAGACTACTCCAATGGCCAATCCACTCGCATCACACCTGACTTGGAATGTCTTGCTGAAATCTAGAAAAACCAGAATCAGTTGCTCAGTGATCTTCTTCTTCAACAGGTTGAAGCTCTTCTCCGCTTCCTCCATCCAGTGAAAAGATTTATGTCTTTTCTTCACCATATCCATCATCAGTGCGCTAATTCCACTGAATTTTTGGATGAATTTCCTGTAGAAGCTAGCCAAACCATGGAAGCTTCGAACTTCAAACATGCTCTTCAATGATGGATGATCCTTAATAGCCTTTATCTTTTCCGGATCCATTTTCAATTCATTTTCAGAGATAACAAAACCCAAATAAATGAGTTATTTCCTCATAAATGATGATTTCTTCATGTTGATAAGAAATTTCTCTTCGTGTAACCTTCTCATCACTGCAGCTAAATGCTTCAAATGATCTCCTTCAGTTTTGCTAAAAGTTAATATGTCATCAATATATACAATGATGGATTTTCCAATGAAATCCTTTAGGACTTCATTCATCAACCTCATGAAAGTACTATGCACATTTGTCAATCCAAATGGCATGACGTGCCATTCATATAGCCCTTCATTCATCTTGAATGTTGTATTCCATTCATCACCTTCTCTCATTCTAATCTGATGATATTTGATTTTCAAATAAATATTTGAAAAAAACTTTGCTCCACTCAAGCAATCCATCCTTGGCAATGGGAACCTGCACCTGATGGTAATTTTGTTGATTTCCCTTGAGTCTTTACACATTATCCATCCACCATCCTTCCTTGGGCTGAGCACTGTTGGAACAACACATGGACTCAAGCTTTCCCAAATCAATCCTTTGTCCATTAAGTCCTGGACTTGTCTGTTAACTTCTTCATTCTCCTGCAGCATCAAGCTATAATCTTCTTTTTTTGGAAAATTGGCTCCAGGTATAAGATCGATATGATGGCTTATACTCTTGATAGGTGGAAATGAACAAGGTAGTTCATCCACTACTATATCAACAAATTCTTTCAACAATCCTGGATTTCCTCAGGTAAATCATCTATCCTAGTGTTGCTCAAAACAATTATGGGCTTCCTAACCAAAATGAATTGTGTGTATTCCTTCTTCTTGAATTCCTTAACAAGTTCCTTCCCACTCATGAGAAGTACAATGTTGCTCATATATTTTTTCACCTCTTTATCCTTAATTGGCAGCAACATGTGCATCCTACCATTTTTCTTCAAAGTGATCATGTTCTTCCTCCCATCATGCACCACATTTCTGTCATATTGCCATGGTCTAACCAGCAATAGATGCTAAACATCCATGGGAATGACATCACACAATATCTCATATTTATATCCTGCTATTTTAAATTCAACTAAACATTGTTTAGTGACATTTACCTGATGTCCTTTTTGTAGCCACAAAACTTTGTATGGGCTTGGATGTGCAAAAGTCTCCAGCTCCAGCTTTTCTACCATTTCTGTAGATACAAGATTATCTTTGCTACCACTATCCAATATAACCTTGCATACCATGTCTTTGGTTTTGCAATCAATTCGGAACAAACTGTTTCTTTGGGCTTGTTTCTCTGTCTCCTTCTCCGGTTTCAAGAGAACTTTCCACATCATCAAAGATCTTCCACCCTCAACATCTTCTACCTCAACATTTCGTCCTTGAGCTTTGGTAATGTGAGTTTCACCACCATATTTCTTCCTATCTAGACACTCATAGGATTTATGTCCAATTTTTACATAGACAAAGCATTTCACTTCACCTCTTATGCCTCTTCCTCTTCCACTAGCTTAAGGAAAAGTATTTCTATCAACATACTAACTGCCCTGTGAGATTCCTCCTCTCTCAAATTGATTTTTAGGTTTCTTCCCCTCTTCTTTAGGATTCTAAGTTTTGTCCTGGGAATTTTATTGCCTCTTCTTTGACTTCTGCCTTGACCTCCTTGACCTTTCTTTCGGCTCAGCTTCTCTTTAGCTTTTAGAGTCATCTGATAAGCATCTTATATGGTTTGGATGATCATTATGCTCATCTTGTCCTGAATGTCATATTGTATACCATTCATATACCTGACAATTTTCTAATCATCTCTTTCCTGATGACCTTCTCTGATGTTTATCCTATAGAACTCTTCAGTGTATTCTTTCACTGACATCAGCTTCTTTCTCAAATTATGCATCCTCCAAAACAAATTTATTTGATAATCCCTGGGTATAAACTTTGCTTTCATTTTTGCAACCATTCTATCCCAGCTCTTGATTTTCTTCTTTCCCTTGCAATGTCTATCAGCTTGCAGTTCCTCCCACCACAGTGTTGCATGCCCTTTAAGTCTAGTAACAACATGTTTGACTTTATTGTCTTCCTCAACATCCTTATAGTCAAAGGGTTTTGTTCTAATCCATTCTAGAAGCTCTTCAATGTCTAGGTTTCCTTCGTACATTGGAATGTCCATTTTTTCCCTAGCACCTATCCTTGCAACAACCCTGAATAGGCATTCTTCTGCAACATCTTTGACTGCAACTTATTCTCCTTTGTTTTCAGCTTCATTTTCACTTTCATCTTCGATGATATCCCCAACGTAAACTATTCGCCTCTGTGATGTCTCCATAGCATCAAGTCTAGCATGTAATTCATGCATTTCTCTTTCCACTACTGGATCAGGTATGGGCCTTTCTCTTCTTCTCGGTGGAATGGCTATAAAATTCCTCTTTTCTCTCTACTGCAGAAAGCAAAGAATTTGTTCTGATTTCTGATACCACAACTAGTGCATACCTCCTTCCCTTAGGCCGATATCCGCATAGGATCTTCTATAAACCACGACAAGGGTTAACTGAACTCCTTGTTTAACCCCACAAAGGATTTTGTATCTTGCAAGTTGAGAACTTTGAATATAATGTCACGATCCTTGGCAATAGCCGAAATGCAAAATTGTGAATGGGCTTAAGGTGTAAGCCCCCTCTTCATCCCCTTTTCCAATATGACCAAAACCAAGCCTTAACGCAAGAACCTTTCAAAACTCGCGACTTCACGAGTTGGAGTGCCAACCTCTCATACTCTTCCCTTGCAAATCCCTGAAACACGATATGTCAATGAAGGTTGACTCCACCCAAAGAACGGGTGCACACCACATGTCACCTATGTTTACTCTGCTTACAGAGTGGGTCCTTTCCACCTATTCTCATGATTTTTTGGCTTTCACAACGAACAGTCATTCCTCTTCCTCTACAAATCCCTGACTCCAAAATTGTGTTCTTGACAAGATCAATGGTTGTGTGCCTCCCTCGATCCAACGGCCCTCATTGTATCAAGATTTTTCCAATAGGAAATCCACAACACTCAAACCAAACCACTGGTCACTCCATTCCCCGAAATCCAATACGCAAATTCACATACGAGATCAACGACCCTCATTTATCTGGATATGACGGTCACTATCCTTCCTGAGATTTAGAGTGTTGAAAGACACTCGGTCTTAATCCTTCTATTGTTCCACAAGATCCCATGGCTCATGGAACTTTGTCACTTCCTCTTGAAGCAATTCCACCATTTGATTCAACTTCTCAAGGACCTCTAGCCAAATGACTTGGCATCCTCCCTCCTGAACATGACTTCTATGAGACAATTTTGACCTCTGCCTCCTTTTCAACACTTCAAAGGTTCTATCCCTTCTAATCTTTTTCTTGTGAGCTAAAGGTTTCCAAAAGGATCCCTGTGCGCATTCCTTGCGGAAATTATCAAATAACCTCTGGTTATTTGGGACTTCGACTCTATGCACCCCTTACAACAACATACACTCAATCTCCCACTTGAGTTGGTAAAATCCCAGACCTCTCCTATCCTACACACACCTTGCATGACACTAATCTAACCTTCCACTTTGACCTGTAAAAACATGATTTGAATATCCTCTGATAATTCTGAGATGAAACTCATAGCCTGGTCAACACACTCCTTGTGGACCCTCCACTACACTCTTTCCAGGAGTTCTCAGAAAGAGAAACAACTAAAACTCATTCTCCCCTTATCTAGAACTAAAACATTCAACATAGAATTCTAGAGCATACACACACACATTTCTTTGAAATAAAATTCACACAGAGAATATAAACTAGCCTGCAACATACCATTCAATAGGTGGTTCCAACAACCATAACAAGCACATAGATTGGAATCAAAGATTTCTTCTATTAATTCCAATGCTTCTATACATGGTAAATGACAACAACTAAAATGCATAAAATTCTTTGTTCTCCTCTCTATCTCTACAACTTACCAAAATTATGAATAATAATGAGTTATCTTCAAGATACAAGGCAAGGGTGTCTATCATTTGTTTTCCCTCCTATGCTCATAAACTATCTAATATATTAAATTAAATATACCTAGTTGCATTAAACAAAATTAAATTCCTATTACATCCGCAGATAGGAACATATGCTCCAAAATCAGTTTGGATCTTCAGATACAAATGCGACTGCACTTTCCTCCTATCCATTACATTAATGCTTTAGATTTTAAATTTCAAAACTTTTTCACAAAAATGTGTTCAAATTACATTTGTGCATCCATCTGTCTCTTTGGCTAGGCGTGTGCTTTGTCTTTCTACGATGATCCTACATGAATGTTTGCAATACTTGTGGCCAAAATGTGACACTTGCGACACTAGTCATGACAACAATAAGTCATCATGGTAGTGAGTAATTTTGATGTGTAACACACAGAGCATGTAAAATGATAAAAACACATATAACAAAAAATGCAGGAAATGACAATTGCACAGCTAAAATATACAATATATCTATCTAAGTATTCAACCAGACCATTGGTGGGCCACCGACCAGGTTGTGGCCACTCCTCAACAACAAATCATGAGCTAAATCAACAAGATTATGGCATTAAAGTAAAAAAACACAGTCTAGTACAAGTTTGGGGAAATGTCTTGAGTGACACAACAAAATGATTCTAAAAACTCTTGACACTTTGTCTAACCAATACTGTGGTATTTATAATGACTACAATTCGATAGGTCGACCACTGGAAGGGTCGTCCTCCTCTAAAAATTGCAAATTCCATTAAATACACTATAACTGCCTTTGGCTTCTAGAAACTGAACGATCCACTCAACTATCATCTCATATGCTTAATCTGATATGTCAAGAGCTCAATAGTTGGAGTCCACAAGGGTGAAAAAAAGCCATGTCACCGATTCTCCCAACACAAGTAGCCAATATAATAACCACCAACTTTCCTAGGCTCCAAGTGATGGATGAAGTGTCAGACGTAGTGTTGGATGAAGTACCAGAGGCAGTGTCAGATGGAGTATTAGATGAGCTACTGGATGGAAAAAACACCTTGTGAATTTTCCCTGTGACACACAAATCGCACATTAGCTTCTCATAATCATTAAATCAAACTGAATTAAACTCAAAACCATCACAAAACATCAATTGCACTTACCTGGTATAAAGCTATGAAGAATTGATATAAAATCCTTCAAAACTTATTCAAAATGGTTAAATACACATATAATACTGGTACAAAAAGGATTCAATCATCATCATAAAACAACCAAATCATGGGCCCAACATGCACACTCATTCCTCCCAAAGTGCTTTCACCCAAAGACAATAGATTTATGTTGTGTGTCCTTCTAAATCAGACAACTACGATTCACTTTGGCTATTTGGGCTTTGGGAGTTTCAACTCCTACACACTCATTTTCTGAGTGTTTTCACCCGAACTCTCTGATCCGTTGACATGTACCTCTTGGCGACCAATGGTCAGGATCTACTTTGACCCTTCAGTAGTTTCACCTCCTCCTTGTCTACAAAATCTCTAAAGTTCCTCCGCCCCAGAGCTATAGATCTTGCGCCACCTATCACTCTTGACGATGAAAAATCACTAATCACTTCGGGACTTTGGCAGTCCTCTCTCCTGTATTCACCAAGCGACTTAAATCTCATGCACCTTGCCTAGATACAATGATATGGAATGATCTCACTCCCTCCTGCATGGATCTTAACCAATAATTCGTGAAATCTTTGGAGCTTCACTCCTTTTGAATATTTCTCCTCGCTATCCCTTTTGATATTGATCCCCTTGAGGATTTTGATCTCCCACACACTCCTTTCATTCCTGGGATCTCAAAAAAATCAGATCGAGGTATTTATTCGAAAGAAATTCTTCCCACACTATTTGCATTTCTCTATTCTGATTCTTTGACACTTAGTATCTACCTGACTATGTGCACTCCTTCCACTTGGTCTAAGTTCCCGTCATTCCTTCTAAACTTCTGTAAGTCAATTCAAGACTCTGTCGACGCACTCCTTGCATACAATATGAACTCCTTGCAGTCGAGTTCTTATAATCAAAATGATTAGAACTTATCCAGTTTGTCATAGATTCATATGATCACTCTGAACAATCATTCATAAATGAAATGAACTAAAATACACAGAGATCACACCATTCTTTCAATCATTCCTTAAAATGAACACTGCCCAAGGAATTGGGACAATTCTGTCTGTTCTATTCATTCATGAAATAAATTACATAGTATTACAATTCTTCACTGCATATTTCTTTGTATCTACTACTATCTTCTACTCTCTTACAATACAACAACAAAAATATCTAAGGAGTGACTCCTCGAGCTCTTCTTTGTCCCGTCTACAACTTATCCTATCAGTTTTGAGTGGTTACCTACTTTATCTTATTACAATAACTATCAGTTATTACCCGATAAGGGCTTCCACTCTCTATCTACAACTCCTTATAGTCATACAAGACTTTACAGACAAGATATGTTTAAAAACGTTGTTTCCAAAATATCTCAACAAATCGTTATGTTTCTGAGATAAATGTTGATTTGAAATCCTATATCGTTGAGATGTCATATCCGTGCCTCCACACTTTCTTCTTTGACTTTGAAGGAAATACTCCTGCATCATACTCCTCTGGCTAAAATATTCATGGACTCCTGCCCATGAACTCCTGCATTGTTTTTTCATGCTTCAAAATATCAGGTTCAATGACCCAACTTGAATCCTCCACTCAATGATCTTTTCACTTCACTAAGTATTCAGGATATGTCTTCCTCTTGGTCTTCTTTCCAACTCTTTTTCTATGATTCTCTCCATCTAAGGTTTTTCTGATTTGGGCATTTTTTTCTCCCACCAAACTTCTTTCTCATCATTTGATTTTGCTGCATCATCTCTCCTATAAGGATACAAGTCTGCAACATTGAATATCAGTGATACCCCAACATTGTTTGGCAATCCAATTTCATAAGCATTGGCTACAAATTTCTTGAGAATCCTGCATGGTCCTATATTCTTCATCTTCAACTTGTTATATGTTCCCCTCCGAAACCTTTATTTTCTCAAATGAGAGAAAACTTGATATCCTACTTCGAATTGAACTTCTCTCCTCTTCTAATCAACTTTGTTCCTATATTTCAAGTTGTTGTCATGTAGCTATTCTCTGACTCTGTCATGGAGTTTTTGGATTTCTATTGAAAAATATTCTACGCCAACACTTCTTAATTGATCTTGATTCATATTTCTTGACTCTGTAATCCATCTTGGTTGTATACCATACACAATTTCAAATGGAATTTTTCCAGTGCTTTTGTTCACTGAATTGTTAAATGCATATTCTGCTTGTGCTAGAATCTTATCCCATTGACGAACTTTCTCAGTGACTAAACTTATTAACAAGTTTCCTAGACTCTTGTTTACTAATTTAGTCTGTCCATATGTCTGATGATGATATCTTGAACTAAAGGACAATTTTGTCCCCAACCTCTTCTATAGATTTCTCCAAAAGTGTCCTACAAATTTTGTGTCTCTTTCTGAGACTATGCTCCTAGGAAATCCATGTAGTCTCACCACTTCTCTGGAAAAAAAAATTGGCTATGTGTTTAGCATCGTTTGTTTTCTGGCATGGTCAACTTTATCTAATGTAATCAACTTTATTTTATTTTCAAGGTGCAGAAGCAGACATCTACTTTACTTCAAGGTGTACTATTAATAAACCATTTATTTCAACAATAATCAACATTATATCAAGGTACACATGTGATCCAAATTCTGAATTAGACATAAACCAACATCATTCAATGTGTGTAATTAATCTATTCACTTAGGAAATCATACATCAACCTAGTTTAGTGGTGAAATAGAATCTATTTAATTTCAATATGCGTGATTAATCAATTACTAAATTAAACAATACATCCACATTAATTAATGGCACAAGAGTAATTATCAATTTAATTCAAGGTGCAAAAGGAATCTAGTATATTAAATTTAGGATGCAAGAATCTAGTTACTCATCCATTTATTTAGGAGATCTAATCACAACATTCAATCATTCATAATTAATGTTTAATGGAACAACAATATATTTTACTAAACCCTATTATTTTCCAAGAAATAAGGTGAGTAAGGATAAATAGGATAATCATATGGATCAATAAATAAAGAGCACAATTCAACTTAATATCAGGTAGCATAACTATACATCTCAAATTAAAGGAACCTTCTAGGATCATTTGAGGGAATGAAACAAATCATTTTCATTATGAGAACACGTGCGAGGATGGATCCTCCCAAACCATGCATTAATTTAACACTTCTTACATTACGTATCCATCTGTAAACCAAAAATATTAAGTCTTAATAACAATACTGGTGAGAGCTTCAGAGTTGATTTTTAATTCTAATTAAATAATTAAAGAAGGACCCATAAATGAAGGAACCCAGGTCAATTATAGTACCATTGATAATAGTAATCTAAATTTAGACTATTAGATGGGTAAAATATATAGCTTCCACGAGTCTTCAAAAATAAAAAATAAAAAATTGTTTGAATGTGCTCCCTAAAGACTTTCAATCATATTTACTCTACCACTTCCTATGCCTATAACTACCAAGGGGAATAGAAAGGAAATAAAACCATACTCATATATTAATAAATCACTATGAATGAAGCTACATATTATTTGAAAGCACAGATTCACATAATTGAATTTCTACTATATAAAAATATTATATAGAAAACATATGTAAAAATTAGATTCTACAGGTATTATCAAATTTGGAATTAAAGTCTAGGCTACATGAATTGCATGTGGTTGATTTACTATTTGTAAAAGAAACCTATCGAAGTATATAAAATAAATTATTAATATAGACCTATTCCTCTAAAGTGGGACC
Organism: Picea abies; assembly: GCA_900067695.1. Classification (NCBI taxonomy): domain Eukaryota; kingdom Viridiplantae; phylum Streptophyta; class Pinopsida; order Pinales; family Pinaceae; genus Picea; species Picea abies. Next base: position 1,984 of record CBVK0102653539.1, on the reverse strand, counting down.
TACCTTTATAGAATAGGGTGATGTGGCATTACACTAACAATGAAATTAAATTATAAATCTAGACATCAATGCGAATACAAACACTCATGGAACTAAAAGCATATGGAGAAATATAGATTTACATTATATTTCAAAATATCAAAATATATTTCCTTCATCATTCCTTGTCTATTGTTTGCCCATCGATTAAACGGAAATATGTGCATTACGCAGAGGAGTTCAAGGGAATCTCATGGGATACACATTTTAACAATCGTTGAGAGAGAAAAAAAAGAAGATTGATCATCTACAAATCATTGAGGGAGAAAAATCAGAGGATACACCATTCAAATTCATGAGGGAAATTCAGAGGTTAAATTGAGAGAATTTGTTGCACGACTATTCAAACCGTAGAGGTAAGGATAATATTGTTGTGTGAATGTTACAAATGCAGAGGTAAGGAGAACATTGTTGTGTGAATGTTCCAAATGTAGAGGTAAAGGGATTAAGATCACCGGGTGATTACTCCAAAACCAAGAAGTTTCCTTTAATAAAGCGCAGAGGAAAAGTGAGTGGAATCACATGGGTGGATCCTGAAAAATGATGGGGGTAAAAAGGAAAACAAAATGAAGAGGAAGAAATGCAAAGTCATTGGGAAAGTGGAAGAAGGCGCAGAGCCTTAACTCATCAGAAAAATGTTGAGAACAAGAATTAAACTCGGTGAGTGTAGTCATTGAATGTTGGGAAAGTGATTCAACAAATCCAACACAGAGAAAAGTTTGTTGAGGTTATAAAATCCACTAAACATTTGCATCGGATACATGCAAACGCAAAGATCCTTTATGGATTCACTGAGGTGATTAAATCCACTAAAAATTTGCAAAGGATACATGCAACACATATATCCTATATGGATTCGATGAGGTGGTAAAGTATACTAAAAATTTGTAGAGGATACATGCAATGTAGAGATCCTATATGGATTCGCTGAGGTTATATAACGCATCAAAAATTCATAGAGGATACATCTGTAAAGGAAAAACTGAAGGGAAATAAAGTTCGTCAAGCAAAAGAGTGAGGGCGCAGAGGTGAATACAAGATGAAAATGGTAGGAATTGTAATGTGTGCCAGGTTGGCCGAATTCCTTAAATAAAAAGGTTAAATAAGGGTTTCCATAATGGTGTAATTAAAAACTCAGAGGAGAAATATCCATTAAAAATTTCTCAGAGGATACATACAAATTCATAGAGATCCTTGAAGAGAAAAACATAGAGAAAAATCTAATGCTAAGTTGTTGGGAAAGGAGTGAAGGCACAAAGAAAAAAAAATGCAATTCGTTTAGGCTAGGATTAAAATGAATTCCATAAAATGCCAAAGGACATGCAAAGATCAAGGAATGAAGTCTCTATGGAATTTGAAATGACCAAGATGATTAATGTTGAGGCAAATGTACATCTTCCAGAACCATTTTTATTCTAAATACATCTTACAAAAATTGCATGGACCATCTATATTCTAGTTACATATCACAGAAAAATAAATGATGTAACCAATGTCCATTCAACGAAGTTTAAAATCTTGTACATCTTAAATCTTAATACAATACAATTATCAACAAAATACCAAAGATGACGATGAGAATTCAAAGATGTTCTCATGTGCTTGCGCTCCATCGATATCCTCGCTTGGTAATCGTGGAGACTTCACCGGTACCTCCCATCGAACGATAGGGATACTCTTCTTCCCCCTTGTCCCCCTAATTCGCAAAGGGGCCATGCACACACAAAACCAAAATCCTCTAGCTCCCAACTCACCTTGTAAGGTAGAGCCACCACTCTTTCTCTCTTAATATGGGTATCCCAACTCTCACAAGTAAAACCAGTCATAATTTATATAGCATTACCTTACTCATAACCAGTGTGTTCCATCCCTCAACTCAATGATTGTTTTTATAGAATTTTCCTTAGTGACACCTTTCCATTTGAACATTTAATTCATTTTTTTT
>CBVK0102653538.1:0-51215 GCA_900067695.1 Picea abies | reverse complement strand
TAGTTTCACCAATAAATCCTCAACTAATTTAATTAAATGTCAATTTCCCTCACCCATCCTAGAAGAGCACCTAAAATCACTCCTAATTGTCCCTTCATTCACTTTATTTCCCATTTATGACTGACGCCTTTCTAAAAAAGAGTTGAGTTAAACTAGACTCTAGATACATTTCTATGCTTACACATTATTGTATGCTTTATTCCTTTCTTATTTTAATTCCTAATTTGGTATTTTATGCACACTGGTATATTGTATTAATTATTTAGATTTATTTCATCTCTCTTTATCTCTTAAGTTGGTTTACCTTTTTATTATCTCATCTAATTTGTAATTTAGTTTTAGAAATATCACCAAGCTTTAGACTTAGGATTAAATTCAAATAGGATTAGACTTTCGTTTGGGGGTATAAAATTAATAATTTCAATCCCTAATTAATTAATTAAATCCGTCAATGTTTTAAAATTTTACAATATGTAAAAATCTGCTCAAGATTTTCTAGACCACCTTGGTTCAATGGCTTAAATTTTTATCAGGCGACGTGCCCTTTAAGACACACTATGTGCTCCAAGGGTGCCACTCACCTTTGATTCAAATTTTAATTATGTGATGTGCTCTTCAAGGCCCACTTTTGGCTCCAAGGGTTCCACTCTCCTTTGACTTATTTTGGTGTTGTCCAACCCTTGGATTAAGTAATCCATTTAGGCGACCTTGTGAGAGACTAAGGGCTTCTAAGAAATAAGGACCTTTCCTTATTACTCACCCCTTAGAATCTTCATGACCAACTGTCACAATCCACCCTCATGACATCGTGGATCTCTCGAACTAGGTAATCATTAACCTACAATTATATCCATGTTGGGAGTGCTAGTAGGCTGTGACATAGATTCTGCCACACCTCTCCCCAATATCTAGATGTTGTACATGGACCCTTTACTCCTTGTGTGATTAATATTAGCAATCAATCGTCAACTTCCATCCATCAACAAAACACTTTCAAATATCCATAAACAACATCAGAATATAATTGATCATATGTCACATATGCATAAATGAAATACTCAAATCAATACAATCCACTCTCTAACTCAATCTGAAGTCCAAGGAGGTTTGTTGATGCCATCGACATCCTCAAACTGTCAAGTTTCCTTCACACTCAAGGGAAAATCATCAATAGCATCAGTCAATACATAGATATCATACAATATAAATCATAATCCATAAACATTATCATAGGAATCCATAAGTGAAACATACAACCGTATACTAAAACTAGATCACATGCATGCAAGTGTCCTCAAAGAATAAGTCAATAACATGTGCTCGCAAGAGAGGGATGTTACATACACCCCTCTTGTTTTAAAATTCATCCCAAAGTTATATAGTATATAAATGCAGTAAATGAAGCATATGCGAAGATATAAATGTTTAACTATCAAATAAATATGGAAACTGTTGGCACATATCATATGCGTGCTCTGAGGAAGTCGAGTGTGGACTATAATTGTCCCACTGGACCTTGACCTGATCAATTTTTCGACGTCATTGTTTTCAAATGCAATGGTCTAGAATGTGAATTGTATCCACCATGAGTGCACCCTTCTCCAACACCTTACGTATCGAGCATTGTAGATTAGTGCTCGGCATATTGGTTATTCACTGTTGCATGAATCCAGTGGGCCTTTCTCAAATCTCCAACCATAGTGTGTCCATCTGAAATGGATTCTCTAACCCTGTCAACCATAAATTCATACTGGTAATTTTTCTCTCCACATGTCCAACATCTGGTCTTTGGTATAGTACTCCTAGTCCCCGAAGTAGAAGTTGTTGGCCCACTAGCCTGAAACCATGGTATGTTCTGTTGAATAGGCCTAAAGTGTTGTTGCTGCGGATGACACGGTTGTCAGTGTTGTGGTCCTCTGTAGGGAGTCCACTACTGAGGAGGAGATCTTCATCAACATGGATCCTCTCGAAGGACCTTGATACCATAATGAATGTCTAGATGGTGTCTGATGTTTTTTCTCACCATCTATCACCTGTCCCGTCAATCTTGCACGAGTCATGCCCTAACCCCCACTGATCAGCTTGTTGGTCCCTTCATTTTTGGATGTGAAGCTATGCAAGAAGGACTACAGTCCTAGTTTTGGTTTAGAACAAGTTGTGTAAGGTACATAATAAGTTGGAAAGTGGAGCAAGGAAAAGTAATAGAAATTGGTTGTGGAAATGGATAGTGCAACACTAGCAAGGAAAAAGCATTTATAATAGAACAAGAAATCATGCGAGCCCAAAGATAGAAGATCCCAATCAACTTATATATATCAGATGTATATGATTGTAAAAGGGTTCTCAGTTCTTCTTCTTGTTGGGTTGGGTTGGATAGTGTTGTTAGGTTGAGTTTTTATGTTGTTAATCAAATGTTATACATGTAATATGTATATGGTTTAGGTTAGATATATCTCTGCGATATGAGTTTAGAGTCAGAAGTCTGTAATAGAGTACCAAGTTATATCTCTGAGATTGTATTTAGTAAGTTTTGAAGATAATAGATGAAGGACCCAAATTTTTGAAATATAATGTGTCATACTATGTTTATTCTTATGCATTGTATATTTACATTATTTCTTTATGCTTGATAAGATCGATATGATGTCTCTGTGTACAAAATATTTTAGCAACTTAAGTATATTCAGTTCTTGTATGCATGATTTCAGATCTAGTCTATAATTGGTTTATTTTGTGCAAGATCATGGAGAATATTGAAGGTTCTGGGAACCCTCCCAAGTATTCTCCTTTCCCTTCCCTATCCTTATGTCTTAGTTGTGCTTCAGGTGAGACTTCTTCTCTTCGGAGGAGATGAAAATTCCAGCATTCTAGACTACATGGTACCTTTTGTTGGTAACCTGAGAAGGACCCTGGTCTACTAAATTTCATGCCAAAAAGATGGTTTCATTGTTGGGGCATGTGTTAAAAGGGAACTTGTAGGGAGAATGGTTTCATGGATTCACAAATCTAATAGTCACCAATGTTGGTATAGAAATTGTGATGCCTTCATATGGAAAGAAGTGGATCTGAGAGGAAAATTTGTGAAAGACACAAAGGAGGTAGTCTTTTACTCAAAAATATCAAGGGACCAGTACGAGATATTCTGGGTTAAGTTCCGAAAGAAAATTTCCACTGGATAGATAGGCTCCAAGAAGCTCTGGAATTACAAGAACAAGTCAATAAGACATGTTCTTGGGATACCAAAAATATCACATCACTTCATCGATTAGATATCCCAATAATGCAAGTAATCAATTTTTGGGTCAATACCACATTAGAAGGATACATTATCGAGTTTGCAGCTAAGAACCAACAATATTTTTCATGAGCAGAAGCATCTTTCAAGAAATACACAATGGGAAGTTTGCTAAGAGAAATCCCCATGTGGATTAAGGTTTTATTGATGGAAGAGGGGATTTTGACTATTCCCCTGACTTAGATGGAAGCGTAAACACGCTCACTTGTGGTAGGGTGAGTTTGGGGTGGATTCATGGCCTAAGAGAGGGGAGAGGGTTCTTTGAAAAATGGTAGAAGCATCAAGAAATGGACTCGAGAGATGAGAAAGCTTTGAAAATATCAGCCATAGTTGAGAAGTGGTGGCATGGTAAGATAAAGAAATCAACAAAATAGTCCGAGAAGTTATGTAAAGAAGTTGGGCCAGAAGAAGTAGTGGAAGGAAAGATGGAAGATTTGTGAAATATGAGAGGAGAGGAAAGACCGGTCAGTCAAATATTAAGTGAGAGAGAGCGCAGAGAGAAAGAAGTCCCGAGGAGGGTGGAAAAGAAAGAGAAGGTGTAGAAGAAAGGGAGAAGGAAGTCAACACAGATATTGAAGAGGAAAGAGAAGATTCATCCCTGATGCTAGGAAAGATCAGGAATATGGATGAAGAGGCTTCTCTAGAAGAAGAGAACAAGACCCCCCATATCAAATAAACCTACCCCGAAGCCAATGGCACCAACCTCGAATCACCCATATGCCTATTGTCTTCTATACAAGTTGTAAATTCAATACTACCTTCTTATGTTATTCCTGTTCCAATACATCTAGTTAGTCAGTCACAACTGGGAAGTGTGAGTACAGGGAGGATATTGGGATCCCCTGGTAGGTCACAACACTAGTACATATTATAAAAATTTTGATGCTCTATTTGTGGCGTTATGGACAAAATTGCCCATACTGTCGAAAAATAGAGGAAAGTTTATTTTTTTTTCCGATATTTGCCTATAACGTGCTATTTCCACTTTGACATCTATCTTGCCAGATTGTTGTCTCTCTTGCCACCATTTTTTCCTCTCTTTCCACGTTTTCCACATAGTCATCTCTCTTTCCATGTTTGTGACATAGTCTTCTCTCTTGCCACATTTGTGACATAGTCATCTCTCTTGCCATGTTTTTGAAGATAGTTGTCGCAGTTGCGAGGTTGTGGAAACTAGGTTTTCCCCCTACAATGATCACCTAGTATTTTGACCATGTCAACTTTGATTTGGTCAATGATCATTGGAATTTCAACATTATAAAATCTATAAATATGTTGCATTTTACGGATGTTGCGACAAGTTTACTATAATAATGACACTTCAAAAAGGGTTTGTGGGTATTCTTGGCTACAATACAACTATTAAAAGACATTGTACTAGGGCTCTTCTCATTTCGTTTTAATTTTTTGATTGGTCAAATTTTAAAGGAAACAACTATTAAAAGAGATTGTACGAGGGCTAGAATAGATAATGGGCAATGGTGACTTCTAAATGGGGCCAATGTTGATTTTTTTCAAAATTTTTCTTTCTGACATCATACATCCCTGATTCTTGAAACCCTCGCATACCATCAAGGCATGTGACTAGTCTAACCAAGTCAAATTTTGATGTATACAGGCACATATTGAAGAAATTTCAATGTTGGCCCCATTCACTTCTCACTATGCGGGGTCAGTGCATGACATTTTTGGTGGTTGAATTGGAAGTTCCATGACATTTCAAGAGAGTTCCAACAAATATTCTACAGATGGAAACAATGACATTTGAAAATGAGATGCCCATTTTGAACGTTGTTGCAAACATGGATGATCTCAAAGATTATGTGGTCAGGACATCATACATCCTTGAGTCTTGAAACCCTCCCATACCATCAAGGCATGTGTCTAGTCTAACCATGTCAAATTTCGATGCATACAGACACATTTTGAAGAAATTCCAACATTGGCCCATCCACTAGTGCTCACTATGCAGGGTCAGAGCATGACATTTGTGGTGGTTGAATTGGAAGTTCCATGACATTTAAAGAGAGTTCCAACAAAGATTCTACGTATGGAAACAATGACATTTGACAAATATGAGATGCCCCATTATGAACATTGTTGAAAACATGGACGATCTCAAATATTATGTGGCCAAGACTTCAAACATCCTCGAGTCCTGAAACCCTCACATATCATCAAGGCATGTGTCTAGTCTAACCATGTCAAATTTTGATGCATACATGCACATATTGAAGAAATTTCAACGTTGGCCCCATTCACTAGTGCTCACAATGCAGGGTCGGTGCATGAAATTTGTGGTGGTCGGATTGGAAGTTCCATGACATTTCAAGAGATTTACAACAAAGATTCCATGGATGGAAACAATGACATTTGACAAATATGAGACACCCCATTATGAATGTTGTTTCAAACATGGACAATCTAAAAACTTATGTGGTCGAGACATCAGACATATTCCTTTAGTCTTTAAAACCTAGTCTCATACCGTCAAGTCATGTCTCTAGTCTGACCATGTCTAATTTTGACACATACATGCACAATTTGAAGAAATTTCAACGTTGGCCCATTCACTACTCACAATGCGGGGTCGGTAGAAGAAATTTCACTATGCTCATTCACCTTCAAGGCAGGCCTTATTCACTATTCTCACTATGAGACATCCATTATATTGAACATTGATGAAAACATGGATGATCTCAAATATTATACAGGGACATCAAACATGATTAACTATCAAAACCCTCCCATACCTTCAAGGCAACTATCTAGTTTAACCATGTCAAATTTCGATGCATACGGGCACAGATTGAAAACATTTGAATGTTGGCCCCATTCACTACTCACTTTGTGGGGTCGGTGGAATAAATTTGTGATGGGTGTATTTGAAGTTCCGTGACAAATTTCAAGATAGTTCCGGCAATGATTCTATAGAAGCAAATGACGAATGATGACAATGAGAGGTGCATCATGATGAAAGTTGATGCAAATGTGGATGATCTCAAATATTATGTGGGGACATCATATATCCTTGATTATTGAAACCTTCCCATACCGTCAAGTCATGTGTATAGTCTAACCATGTTGAATTTTGACACATACATGCAGAGTTTGAAGAAATTTCAACATTGTCCCCATACACTGCTCAATATGCAGGATCAATGCCAAATGACATTTGTGGTGGGTGACTGACATCAGTAATAAAAATGATGAGTTGATGACATCATCCTCTGAATAATTTGTGAGGTAAGATTATGAGTTGATGACATCGTTCTCAACAACATATGTCCACTTAGTCACGATGACACATCTTTGATATCGTCCAACATTAAAGAAATCCCCTCATCAGTAGGGGTTTTAAACATTTTCAATAAGTGTGAGTCATTCATGCATTCTCCTACCTCATCTAAATTCTCTTATGATCATTCTCAACATTATTCACATAACCCCCACACTATATTCCCCTTAGTTTCTCAATAATCCAAATTTAGAAATGACCAAAACTAATGCAACAATGATGGAATAACAAACCTTGGAAGAGAGATAGATGGTTGTAGATAAGCATAGAGGAAAGGAAATTAGAAAACGTTTAACCCCATGCCCATGAAATAGTCGCTTATTAATTATTTAAGATCTAAGGCAATACTCCACTAGGTTTCCCATAAAGCAATCAATGTTCAGTGTAAGATTACATTGGTGGGCGAATTGAAGCTTCTGTGACATCAACTCGACTTGGTAATTCAATAATCAAACCCTCCTAAGTATTATTCGGTGAGATAAAACATCCTCAAGTATCTAAACCCTCCCATACCTTAACCCTATGCCTTTAGAAAAAATAGAAAACCTTTAACCAAGTATCTACTCAGTGATAGTTTGAAGAAATTAGAGTGGCATTGTGATGATCCAAATCAATACAAAAGTGTATCTAATTACAACTTGAAATAATGTTGCCACCAAACTACTCATCCACAAGAGAAAATTGTCATTGACTTTCTCATCCAATGGAGGAGGGAAAGAATACATATCCTTGTGATATTGTGCACCCACTGGAATAGTAGTACCATGACATATCAAAGATGATCCCCATTATTCCCATTTTGAACATTGTTGCAAACATGGATGATATCAAAGGTTATGTGGTCGAGACATCATACATCCTTGAGGCTTGAAATCCTCCCATACCGTCAAGGCATGTGTCTATTCGAAACATCTCAAATTTCGATGCATACATGCACATATTGAAGAAATTTCTATGTTGGCCCCATTCACTAGTTATTACTATGTGGGGTCAGTGCATAAAATTTGTGGTGGTTGAATTGGAATTTCCATGACATTTCAAGAGAGTTCCAACAAAGATTCTACGGATGGAAACAACAACATTTGAAAAATATGAGACGCCCCATTATGAAGATTGTTGCAAACATGGACAATATCAAAGATTATGTGGTCGGGACATCAAACATCCTTGAGTCTTGAAACCCTCTCATACCGTCAAGGCATGTTTCTAGTCTAGCCATGTCAAATTTTGATGCATACAGACACATATTGAAGAAATTTCAACGTTGGCCCCATTCACTAGTGCTAAAAAAAACAAGGCACTTGGAATACGTGTTTTTACTTTCACCCTCTAAACAAGATAATTATCAAATATAAATTTCCCAATCTAGTCATTCATGATCTTTTGAATGAGATTAAAGGTGCTCATTTTTTACCAAACTTTATCTCCATCTTGGCTGTCGCCAAATTCGTATGAAGGAAGTTGATATTCCTAAAATTTATTTTTTCACTCATGAATCCCATTCTGATTTCTTGGTGATTCCCTTTGTCCTTTGCAATGCACCGTCCACCTTACAAAGTCTCATGAACCACATCTTTAAACCCTTTGTACATCATTTTGTCCTTGTATTTTTTGATGACATCGTAATCTACAATAAAGCTTGGTACTCCCATGTTACCCATGTGGATTAGGTCTTACAACTACTTTATCATCATCAATTATTTCTCAAAAGGTCGAAATGTACCTTTGGTGTATTAAAAGTGGAATATTTGGGCCATATTGTTAGTAAGGATGGTGTATGAGTGAACCCAAAAAAATATTGAAGAAATGAAGGATTGGGCACATCTTAAGATTCTTAAATGTTTACGAGGTTTCCTTGGTCTAATAGGGTATTATAGAAAAAATTTCAAGAACTATGGAAAAATTGTTGTTCCTCTCACTTCCTTACTTAAGAAAAAATATTTCAGTTGGATTGAAGTAGTAAATCAAGCCTTAATTTTGTTAAATATTTAAATTAATATTTTTGGAGTAAGTGGTTCATTCGTCATCAAAGAAAATGGTAGATTCATAAAATACAATGATGAAAAATTAAAATATGATATATTTAAATAATGTGAATAATAGGTGGAAGGTTTCAAACTATGAAACAATGAGTTTAAAGATCCATCATACTAAACGAATCCAAGTATAACATGTTAGATTGAATCTTTTGCTCAATGCCCAGGGGATAATTGTTTCCTTTCAAATCCATTATTCACTATAATTTCTTTGATCCTCCCCTTAATTCAACAAATGTATTATGACCCAATGTATTTCTCCTATCATACTTATTTTTACAAATAGTGGTTTATCTAGGATCTTTTATACATAGGAAATTTGTTCTTATGGAAAAATTGATTTCTCTTATCTAACTTCTCTATACATAAAGTGGTTTGTATAGGTTCCTTTGCACATATGAAACTTTTTATTGTCATGTATTTCATATTGTTTCAATTAGTTTCAGATCTACACTTACTCCTACTATTTGTTTGTAAGTGAAACCATCATTGGTATTGTTCCTTAAAGAAGAGAATTAAATGGAAGAATGGGGCATCTTGAAATAAATAAATAAATAATGGAATCTCGACTACCTCTCACACAATAAAAGCACAAAATGTACAAATATATCCTAATATAAGAACTCATTAATTTTTTGGTAAGAATTCTTAGGCATGACTATTACTAGCATAGGTCCATCTTAACCATAGACTTATCAACAATTGAGAGTTCTAGATGCTACAACTCTTCCCACATGCTTGTGGGCAGAGTTTCCTCTCCTATGGGCAACATTGCCTTTATATGTCCCTAAATGACCACCATATAATATGACTGTGCTTCTCTAATGAGTGTGATTAATCTTTATGTCTCACACTCATTAGAGAGGTACAATCCTCTTATATGGTGGTCACTTAGGCACATAAAAGTGAAAGTGGGAAGAGTTTCCTTTGTATGTGCCGAAATGTCCACCATATAAGAGGATTGTGCCTTTCTAATGAGTGTGATACATCTTGATGTCTCACACTCATCAGAGAGGCACAATCCTCTTATATGGTGGTAATTTTGGCACATTGAAAGAAAAATTTTGCCAAAGACATGTGGATAGTGGTGTTGCATCTACAAATCCACTCACAATCTTGTGGAAAAATTTGTAAATTCTACAACTCTACCCACAAGACTGTGGGAAGATTTGTAGACAATACAAATCTACCCTCGGGCCTATGGGTAGAGTTTCCTTTGTATGTGCCTAAATGACCGTCATATAAGAGGATTGTGCCTCTCTAATGAGTGTGAGGCATCTCAATGTGTCACACTCATTAAAGAGGCACAATACTCATATATGGTGGTCATTTAGGCACATAGAAAGGAAACTGGGACTTGTGTGATGGCCCAAATCCTAATGCATGACTTTTTTGAAACATATAAAATAAACTTTATTGCTCAATTCCCTTGATTTTAGCCTTTGGCCATGGAATAGGCCCTAACAACCATCCATGGTGTACCAATCCTTGAAATGATAGCCATACATCACTCATGGGTTAAATATTATAGGTCCCTAGATATGGAACATTAACCTGATAATTTAATGTAGTTGTTGCAAGTTTTAGAAAATTACATCACATTATGGCAAAGTATATAATTTTTTCTTATCATACTCTAGATTTAGTTTAGGTAGTTTTGGCAATGAGAGTACATTTTAGTCATTTATTGAGTTATTTTTGGCAATGGGGATACTTTTTCTAATTTTACTCATTTTACCCATCGATGCACTACCTCTACCATATGATGACGTAGTGGGAAAACCAGAAACCCCACCAATTCCCCCTCAAGACACTGAAATATACTCAGTTTTCTTCATTCAACCTCAGAAGGTAAGAGAGATGGGTCCATTCCATGAAATACCTACTTCATTTTGTCCATAGATCTTCTCCTATGGTACATCTCATCATCAAAGAAGGTCTTTCAATTTGGGGTCAAGGATACTTCATGTGTCAGAGTAGATCTCACTCTATAATACTCTACCTTGGATGGTACAACTCTTCCCACAAGTATGACTACAACTCTTCCCAAAGTCTTGTGGGTAGAGTTGCATCTACAAATCATCTGAATAAATGTTGATGTTTAAGGGGCTAAAGAAAATGTAGAAAATATTAATGTTGAAGCTTGGGATAAAGATGGGGTGCATGCAAAAAATGCATCTATGGAACTTGATGCTCAAGCATGTGTGGTGTCCACAAATGTTTACATGGGATATTTTTCCAGAGGGATACCAAATAACATGCTCCATAATTGGGAATTATTCAATGTTGAGTGACATCCAATACATCGGGTGGCTCAATGGAGAGATTGAGCCAATGTTTGAGATAATGGTCTCCACATGTTAAACAATTGTTCATTAGGTTGAGGATTGCAAGGGAGTCTATTGATATTGATAATATTACTCATGGTCAAATATGTTTTAATAAAAATATTTTATGTTGGGTTGAAGTCATTTTCTAATGAACACCAGTGTAAAACATAGATGAAGTTCATTGAGAGGAATAAATATGACTTGACCCAATTTATCATTGATAATATCTTGATCCATGTACGAGGGTGTGAGAAATTATGCATTCTTGTGGATATTCCAAGGAAATATGAGATGGTTAAACCACAACATGTATTATGAACTTTTTCATTACAAATATTTGTAGAGTTTGTTATAGGAATGGAGGTTGATTATTGGTGTGTTGAGTGTCAATGTTGATATGGGAGCACCCAATGAGGGGCTTATTGATACTTTTCCAAAGGGATACCAAATAACATGCTACATAATTAAGTATTATTCAATGTTGAGTGAGGTCCAATACATCAACTGAATAAATGGAGGAATTGAGTCAATGTTTGAGATAATGGTCTCCACATGGAAAACAATTGTTCACTTGGTTGAGGATTGCAAGGGAATTTGTTGCTATTGATAATATTACTCATGGTCAAATCTGTTTTGATCATTTTTTTTTATGTTGGGTTTAATTCATTATCTAATTAACATCCACATAAAACATAGAGGATGTTCAGTGTGAGGAATAGATATGACCAGACCCAATTTATCATTGATAATATATTGATTTGTGTGTGAGGGTGTGAGAAATTGTGCATTCTTACAGATATTCCAAGGAAATGGGAGATGGTCAAACCACAACATGTATCGTGAACGTTTTCACCACAAATATTTGTAGAGTTTGTTAGAGGAATGGAGGTTGATTACTGGTGTTCTCCACATGAAACTAAGATAATGTTGGAAAGCTACACAATATTCTACCTCGACAAGAGAAAAAAACAACATGATATGAGACATGGTTCCTAAAAAATATTGCCACACAAGATACTTCATGACAACATATTACCCTTCCAAATGTGAACATGCTAACATCAAGCCCTTAGCATGTCCAACATTTAGAATCGAGTACCACTTGTGAGAGGACTCCAACTAGTGTTGTAGAGAAGATTGCTCAATTCATGTGTAACATAAAAAAATCTCATTAGGATGTACAATAGATTTCTCAGTTGGAAAAAGAGTTGTAGTATTCTCATTACTGTGAATAATAGGTGTAACAATGACATAATTTCAAGTTAATCATTAACCTAAACCTAAAAGAGCACCAAGAAGATATAATAATAGGTAGATAACTAATACTAGAGAAAGAACATTACTATAATATTCCTTTATTTTTAACTTTAGGGAACCTGTTTCATGTTTCCACACCAACTTCTTCAAATTTTCACAGTTATTGATTAGGTTAAAATTAATTAATTTTTTAACAATCTATGTTAATATTTCTAAAAAAATTATTTCACTATTAAAAATATGAATGAATAAATAAATTATATTTTTATTTTTTAGACAACATTTTGGTTTTTTAAGTTATTGTATTGTGACATCAAAATATATTATAGAAATAATTAAAACACTAAAATTTTATTTTGCAACATATATATATTTTTTAATATTAAAATTATTAATCAAAAAATTGAAGGTTTACATTGCCTTCAATGTTCACCTTCAACAAAGGTGAACAAATACTCTCTATAGTGAAATAATCCTCTTTTTTAAACGGTGGCTATGGCGGGAAGGTTTTTTTTGGATAATTTCTCCCTTATTCACCAGTGAAAATCTGGGAGGATGAGAGTAATTAGTGAACACAATGTGAAACGGATGCAGATCAGGATCCTCTTTGAACTCATTATTTATTCAGTGAAACCAACAAGCACACTGTAAAATGGATGTAGGTCAGTCTGAATCTTCCTTCCCCTCGTTATTTCTTCCTCTTGATCTAAAAAAATGAATCAATATCAATCGTTCCCAATTTTAAAGGGTTGATTCCATGGGATTTGACTTCCCCACCAACCATTGAGAAACCCAATTCATCTCTCAGGAGGGTTTCTTATCATTTCCACAAAAAAATTAATATATTTACTGGATTACAAAGTATATGGTACCAATTAATATATTTACCGAATTACGAAGTAGATGATATTTGATTTATCAGAAATTTTTGATTTCAACAATTTTAAATCTGACCAGGCTTCAAATCAATGGGTATGAAATTCATTTTGAATAGAGATCCATATGTAGTTCATGTTTTATTTCCCTAATTGACATTAGAAATTCTTGTGGGTTTTACTGGGTCTTTTATTTCCAGGATTGGAGGTTATCGGTGAAATTGTTGTATTTTAACCACAACTCTCTTATTTATCCAAATCGCTAAGCATCCTCTTATTTATTGCAAACAAACTCTTCCATTTCCCATCTCTTAGGTAAAAACCATATTGCTTTCCTTGAACTATTAATTTTTTGTAATATTGTTATCATTTTATATGCATTTGCTCAACAATAATTTTCCCAATCCTGTAGTGGGTCTCTTATTTAGCCTAGGTGGATTTTTGTTTCTATCAGTCAACCAAACTGCAAGGAATTAAACTCCAATTTCAATCTTGCATGATAAGTTATCAATATAAGAGAAGTGTTCGAGTCCTGGGTTAGTTTGGAATACATCATAGGTTAATTGGAGCACTGTAATAGTAATTCATTGTTGTCAAATTGTTACTTCAGGAGTGACTAGTTGCAATTTATATCTATTTGAGCCTACAATGTCATCTTTCAAATAGTCCATAATTTTCTCTCGGGTCTACCATAATTTCATATTGCATGCCATATTCACAAAAATTAGAAATTTCTCAGGTCAAACTCAGTGATGATTCTTACTGAGTACCATGCATTTTTCTATGGACATCTTACAAAAAATATTATTGATTCCCTCAACGTAAGCATCCACTTTTATTTCTCCTTGTCTACAAGAATAGAATATTTTAGGGGAAAAATTTCACCAATGGGGGAAATCAGAAGGCTTAGAATTTTGGCTAGGCAAATTAGTTTCATAGAGGGATTTGAGGGATTTTATTATAAATAGCCCAAATTTAAAAAAAAAAAAATTGTATCTAAAACCCTTTGCCTATGTGTATTTGGGAGAAGAAAGCAGAGAAATTTGTTTCGCCTTGTAAAATTCGAACCAGATATTTCCATTCGCCACAATTTTCTGTTATTGGCAATTGTTAGGATGTATTTCGCTGCAATTTCTTGTTAATGGCCATTATTCGAAGGTATTTCTCCCCAATTGCATGAAAATTATTAAGTAATAGTTGTGCATTTGTTTGCTTGCGTGACATCAGACCATTGGACACTTGATCTACATAGGTTCATGTATCTAGTAAGTGTCTTTTGAACCCATATTTGTTTTTATGCATTTTTTTGGGTAAAATATCTGTTGCAGTGCTTA
The DNA here is from genome assembly GCA_900067695.1 of Picea abies. Taxonomy (NCBI): domain Eukaryota; kingdom Viridiplantae; phylum Streptophyta; class Pinopsida; order Pinales; family Pinaceae; genus Picea; species Picea abies. The sequence goes on along the minus strand of CBVK0102653538.1, from coordinate 36,790 downwards.
TGGCCGAATTGGGTTGAATTGAGATAGTAAGAAATTTGAATTGAATTGTCTAGTTTTAGAACTTATTGATTTCAAGAATGTTATAATTTTTTTAAGAAAATATTTGAATGGATCAATTTGAACAAAACCTTTATAACTGAAACAATGAATACAAAGGGAGTTATTTTCAATCTTGGTGGTTGGGAATGTTAAAATAGTGGGGATTTTTGAGAATTTCTCCACATGTTCCATCATAGTTGTAGCATCGTAACCATCAAACTTTAGGATGGGTTTTATCCAATGATGCCCAATAGGTAGTAGATTTGGATATTCTATAATTCCATTGAAATCCAAGGGATCGTAAAACTAATGAGATTCTTTTAAAGTAATAGGTACCTCAAAGTGAGATCGGAAGATGCTGAACCGCTCTTCCGATCTCACATCTAATTAACATCCACATAAAACATAGAGGATGTTCAGTGTGAGGAATAGATATGACCAGACCCAATTTATCATTGATAATATATTGATTTGTGTGTGAGGGTGTGAGAAATTGTGCATTCTTACAGATATTCCAAGGAAATGGGAGATGGTCAAACCACAACATGTATCGTGAACGTTTTCACCACAAATATTTGTAGAGTTTGTTAGAGGAATGGAGGTTGATTACTGGTGTTCTCCACATGAAACTAAGATAATGTTGGAAAGCTACACAATATTCTACCTCGACAAGAGAAAAAAACAACATGATATGAGACATGGTTCCTAAAAAATATTGCCACACAAGATACTTCATGACAACATATTACCCTTCCAAATGTGAACATGCTAACATCAAGCCCTTAGCATGTCCAACATTTAGAATCGAGTACCACTTGTGAGAGGACTCCAACTAGTGTTGTAGAGAAGATTGCTCAATTCATGTGTAACATAAAAAAATCTCATTAGGATGTACAATAGATTTCTCAGTTGGAAAAAGAGTTGTAGTATTCTCATTACTGTGAATAATAGGTGTAACAATGACATAATTTCAAGTTAATCATTAACCTAAACCTAAAAGAGCACCAAGAAGATATAATAATAGGTAGATAACTAATACTAGAGAAAGAACATTACTATAATATTCCTTTATTTTTAACTTTAGGGAACCTGTTTCATGTTTCCACACCAACTTCTTCAAATTTTCACAGTTATTGATTAGGTTAAAATTAATTAATTTTTTAACAATCTATGTTAATATTTCTAAAAAAATTATTTCACTATTAAAAATATGAATGAATAAATAAATTATATTTTTATTTTTTAGACAACATTTTGGTTTTTTAAGTTATTGTATTGTGACATCAAAATATATTATAGAAATAATTAAAACACTAAAATTTTATTTTGCAACATATATATATTTTTTAATATTAAAATTATTAATCAAAAAATTGAAGGTTTACATTGCCTTCAATGTTCACCTTCAACAAAGGTGAACAAATACTCTCTATAGTGAAATAATCCTCTTTTTTAAACGGTGGCTATGGCGGGAAGGTTTTTTTTGGATAATTTCTCCCTTATTCACCAGTGAAAATCTGGGAGGATGAGAGTAATTAGTGAACACAATGTGAAACGGATGCAGATCAGGATCCTCTTTGAACTCATTATTTATTCAGTGAAACCAACAAGCACACTGTAAAATGGATGTAGGTCAGTCTGAATCTTCCTTCCCCTCGTTATTTCTTCCTCTTGATCTAAAAAAATGAATCAATATCAATCGTTCCCAATTTTAAAGGGTTGATTCCATGGGATTTGACTTCCCCACCAACCATTGAGAAACCCAATTCATCTCTCAGGAGGGTTTCTTATCATTTCCACAAAAAAATTAATATATTTACTGGATTACAAAGTATATGGTACCAATTAATATATTTACCGAATTACGAAGTAGATGATATTTGATTTATCAGAAATTTTTGATTTCAACAATTTTAAATCTGACCAGGCTTCAAATCAATGGGTATGAAATTCATTTTGAATAGAGATCCATATGTAGTTCATGTTTTATTTCCCTAATTGACATTAGAAATTCTTGTGGGTTTTACTGGGTCTTTTATTTCCAGGATTGGAGGTTATCGGTGAAATTGTTGTATTTTAACCACAACTCTCTTATTTATCCAAATCGCTAAGCATCCTCTTATTTATTGCAAACAAACTCTTCCATTTCCCATCTCTTAGGTAAAAACCATATTGCTTTCCTTGAACTATTAATTTTTTGTAATATTGTTATCATTTTATATGCATTTGCTCAACAATAATTTTCCCAATCCTGTAGTGGGTCTCTTATTTAGCCTAGGTGGATTTTTGTTTCTATCAGTCAACCAAACTGCAAGGAATTAAACTCCAATTTCAATCTTGCATGATAAGTTATCAATATAAGAGAAGTGTTCGAGTCCTGGGTTAGTTTGGAATACATCATAGGTTAATTGGAGCACTGTAATAGTAATTCATTGTTGTCAAATTGTTACTTCAGGAGTGACTAGTTGCAATTTATATCTATTTGAGCCTACAATGTCATCTTTCAAATAGTCCATAATTTTCTCTCGGGTCTACCATAATTTCATATTGCATGCCATATTCACAAAAATTAGAAATTTCTCAGGTCAAACTCAGTGATGATTCTTACTGAGTACCATGCATTTTTCTATGGACATCTTACAAAAAATATTATTGATTCCCTCAACGTAAGCATCCACTTTTATTTCTCCTTGTCTACAAGAATAGAATATTTTAGGGGAAAAATTTCACCAATGGGGGAAATCAGAAGGCTTAGAATTTTGGCTAGGCAAATTAGTTTCATAGAGGGATTTGAGGGATTTTATTATAAATAGCCCAAATTTAAAAAAAAAAAAATTGTATCTAAAACCCTTTGCCTATGTGTATTTGGGAGAAGAAAGCAGAGAAATTTGTTTCGCCTTGTAAAATTCGAACCAGATATTTCCATTCGCCACAATTTTCTGTTATTGGCAATTGTTAGGATGTATTTCGCTGCAATTTCTTGTTAATGGCCATTATTCGAAGGTATTTCTCCCCAATTGCATGAAAATTATTAAGTAATAGTTGTGCATTTGTTTGCTTGCGTGACATCAGACCATTGGACACTTGATCTACATAGGTTCATGTATCTAGTAAGTGTCTTTTGAACCCATATTTGTTTTTATGCATTTTTTTGGGTAAAATATCTGTTGCAGTGCTTATGGCCGAATTGGGTTGAATTGAGATAGTAAGAAATTTGAATTGAATTGTCTAGTTTTAGAACTTATTGATTTCAAGAATGTTATAATTTTTTTAAGAAAATATTTGAATGGATCAATTTGAACAAAACCTTTATAACTGAAACAATGAATACAAAGGGAGTTATTTTCAATCTTGGTGGTTGGGAATGTTAAAATAGTGGGGATTTTTGAGAATTTCTCCACATGTTCCATCATAGTTGTAGCATCGTAACCATCAAACTTTAGGATGGGTTTTATCCAATGATGCCCAATAGGTAGTAGATTTGGATATTCTATAATTCCATTGAAATCCAAGGGATCGTAAAACTAATGAGATTCTTTTAAAGTAATAGGTACCTCAAAACATGATGGTTCCTCCTCATTAAAATTATCTTCATAATTTACCTTCTTTTTTTATGCATTCCCATGATCTCATTATTCTATTGTACTATTTCTTTAAAAATATAATTCATACTATCACCAGTATTTAAAGAAACAAAAAATTAGGATTTTTTCTTTCATATTTTCTTGGCCTTTCTCTTCTTCATTGCTTAATTTAATATACATAGCACCTCGAGGAAGAGATGAGATGAGATGATTTCCTTTGCATCATTGAGCCGTATGTTTCTCTAAACCAATGTTTAAATTGAAAATCAACTTCATAATAAGATCTATAACTAGCATAACTAGTGGGAACAAAAGATGTAGGATTTACCAATTTAGTGTTGTTCTTTTGCTGCATAAGAATTTTACCTTCAACACCTTGATTTCCTAGAGGAAAAGAACATTTTGATAAAAACTAATGAAGCATGATCAAAATCTATCTTAGAATACCTTTTCTCATTTTTGGATGTATCATAACCAAAGGTTTTACCGTCCTTCCATACACCCTTACAATCTACCTTCTCGTCAACGACATGACTATCATTAATATGTGACCAACACTAGACTTAGGGTTGTCCTATTTTTTACAATAGCTAGAATCATTGTGTATTAATGAAAAGTGGCTTAATATTTACATCATCAAACAAAAAATTAAGGAATATATTCTTTAAACATCCATATATCCCACATATATTCTACCTATTAATTAGAAAGAAACTATCATCAGACCATAAATAATATTTCCATCATTAAAAATCAGATAAGATATTTGTTGACCCAAGCATAGTTCATGTAATTTAACACCACATACTTGGAGGGGGATAGCCCCCATTTCTGACCTCCTCCATCTGCACCACACCAAGTTGACTTCAAGAAACAACATGAGAAATGATGAGCATCTAAGATATTATGTTCCAACAAGGACCTAAAAGTGAGATTTTGGAGCCTAAAGTCCCTAAAATCCATTAAATTACGAGTCTTGAATCCCACATCACACCAAGTTGACTTGAGCATTTGATTTGAAAGAAAAGATTGAGAAATGCTCAACATATGAAATAATATTCTAGCAAGGGCCTAAAAGTGAGATTTTGGAGCCTAAAGTCCCTTGAATTCATTAAATGACTAGTCTTGAATCCTAAATGACATACCATTTTTCCATATTTTTTCCTAAAGTCAATTTTGAAAGGCTTAAAACTGCATGCAACTCAACCCAGTTGTTGTTCCATGGCCTAAGGATAATAAAAAAGAAAAATAATTTCCATTAGAAAAATACACTTGACACCTCTAGCTCCACATGGTCTTGGTTTTCCTTGGTTAAAACCATCAAAACATCCCCAAGCATAAGACTTGTCCTGGAGGATTTGAAATTATGGGAGCCCTCTGAACAACAAGTTGCTTTAAATCCTGATAGATATATTTGATTCTATGGAATATTTCCATAGGAAAAGAGAATTTGCCCTGAAAAAAAATAATTTACATTTCAAAAAATCTACAGTGCCTGAGCAACAACACATGGGAGAGATTTTTGATCCACTACAACATGATCATTCAACTAGTTCTTTAATTAGTCAACAAAAGAATTACCATTGGACCACTTCCCAACTCCTCCAATTAAGCACAATATCTCCTTTCATACTTCTTTAGCACGGGGATAGTGAAATAGTAATAAGTATGTGTTGGATAGTCTCTTCATCCATTATCCATAAATAACAAGGTCATGAACCATGTCATGCTCTCTTTTAAAAATTATCCTATTTTAGAATTTTGTTGCTCAATGCCAGCCAAAGGAAAATACTAGATTTCATTAGAACTTCTAACATCAAAATTGGTTTCGACCACTAGAATTCATTATGATCCCCATCAAGAAACACAATTTTGTACCCAGACCAGTAGAGTACTATCTAATTGGGCTCCAGTTCCATACCAAATAATCATCCTCCTCTCTATGTTTTCCACAATATTTCCTATCATTGAATTCCATTGGGTGGTCTACTCCCACTCCAAACCTGAATCCCTAGATGACTTCCAACCATGTTGCTACAATGTTCCTTTTCCCAAATCTATTGCATCAACAAAAAAAAAAACAATTATGGATTTGATTTTGTCTAATAGATACAAAAAGAATATTCTTGTTGTCACACCCTATCTAGGGGTCAACCCATATGATAGGAAGCAAATAATTATTCTCCTATGATTTGTACATTTAAGATCAAATTTTTCCTTAAATATAAATAAATAATTGAAAATGATACACAAAGAAATAATTGCAATCTCTCAATACACACACATGACTACATACCAATTCACTATGCACAAATGCTAATGAGGTGTGTTTTTTCAATGACAAACATACATTTAGTGTGCATTATTTTTCTTAGTGGATGCAACATGATGTGTGTCTATGGGATAATTGAAGTAATCCATAGCATCGTTATAAGGATGTTTTAAGCCTCTTTTATGCAACAGGTGGGATGTGATTAGAAAGGAATGAATACTCTGGTTATTGTACTTATGTAGCATTTTGAGAAAGAGAACATACAATTGGTGGTAGTTACAAATTGACAATAGTCTTGTTGACAAACATTATTGTTATACTTCAGTACAATTTGAAAAAGTTCCCAACACGATCATGAAAGTTAAAGTGTATTATGTTTCCATGAGTTTGAGAAGTTTGTTTGAAGGATATTTAAACAAAATATAATGTAGGAAAGTCTCTTTGGCTGTGATAAATAGGCTTTATTTTCATTTCTAACTGGTTTAGAGGCACCACCCAAAAGTAATTTCATTTCACAAAATGATAGTTACTTGATGGGTAGTGGTACCTAGAAAATTTAATCCTTGAGTCCATCAGTAAATTAGATCACCATATCAACAAACCAAATGATATTTATTGGAACATTACAACAGTTAACAGTGATCTTTTACAACAGAGAGCATGTAGTTTTCATGTAAGAATAACATGTTAACAATTAAAGTTGGCAAGCATTTAGAGTTTGTTAATTTGACTCCGGGAGGTCAAATGTGATGTACAATTCATGATAAATCTGAATATGTAATCCTTTCATCTTTTGGAATCCTCCATCAAAAGTGTAGCATGCCCCACGTTATGCTTTCTGCAGACTTGCTATAAATTTCCTCCCGAAATTCTCAAAAATAGGGTTCAATTATCCCTTTGTATATCTTACTCTGAGATAGATGTGTAAAACGTGAGAGAGGTTATTTTATATGAATATGTTTTTTAGATAAAACTTTCTCAGTTTCCCAAAATTATGCCCGAGTTGTTCACAATATTTTCTGCAAAAAGATCTCTAAATCAAGACTTTGCTCAGTTCGAAAAATAGGATGTGAAGATGTGAATATATCTCTCATTCTGTAATACTTGTGTAAACTATGAATTAGGTTATTTTACTTTGGCATATTAGGAACACAAATTTCCTCTAGTTTCTCAATATTCATATCTTATTGGCCACAATCTGTTTAGAAACAAGATGACTAAAAAGGTCATTTTTAGAAAATGTGCCTTCAAAGATTTTTGGAAAATGAAGTGGAATGATGGGTTAGGGGTTTCATAAATTATTGAGAAACTTTGGGGAGGTAGGGGGTAATTTTAGGGAGTAATGGAAATTTTAATATCATGAAATGAGTGAGGGGAAAGAGTGAACAAGGGAAAAACATAGCCCTACCCTAGAAAAACATAGGGTAATCTAGGGTTTTAGGAAAAATGATGTAAATGGGTAAAATATACATGAAGAGTGTATGAGGTGTCAACATATTTATTTAGTCTTGAATTTTCCCTATTGAACCTTTACATATCGAAATTGAGCCTCCTGGAATGAAAACACAACAAAACTAGGAAATGCGCAGTGAACTTGTTGAAAGAGCAACGAAAATGATGGAATGAGCAACAAATTTCTAGGGTTTGCTCTTTTTCAAGGAAATTTTCTCTGAAAATGAGGAGAGATGATTTTTGAAGATGTGGGAGCTCTTATTAGAGAGAAATGAGTGAGATAATCCTCTTGAAATGGTCTTTGTAGCTTTTAAATGTCACTTTTTCAAAAACAGGTGGCCCACCAATTTCACCATTGCTTTTGAACTTGAGTAACTTAGGAACATTTGAAACAACTTTGAAATTTTTTAGAACCAATTACATCAATATTGAAACACTTTATGACTTAAAATCAAACTTGAGAGATATTTCCTTTTACTACTCCTACCTTTAGTAGTTTTATGAGTGAAATGCCACAATATGATGACCATGACCCTAGTGACCTAATGGTGACACTGAGATGAATGAGAATTGTGATGATGGGACTGAAATGATGATGATGACTCTTTTGAGTGATGACACAACAAATTTAAGTGATGATGATGATTGGGACATGAAATTTTGCAAGGAGTAGTAGCAAACCTAGACCAACTAACCAACAATCAAAATTTTATTTTGAATACTCAATGAAATGATAAAAATTTGAAAAAGACTCTAACAAACATAGGAAGAGCATATATATTTGATCACTGGTGATAGACAAACTTTGACTAAAAATAACATTGGCTCCAATTGGGGAAGATATCTCCTTAGGAGGTGTCAAGAACACCATATCTATGAACTTGTAGACTAGTGCCTTATTCATTGGGTATGGAGTCATAAACAACTGCAAACCTCAAACTGACATCAAATCAAACTGAAAATTGAACTGTACACTATCAATTGCAAACTTTACTAGAAGATACTACTAAAAAATATGTGTATCATTGATCTTATTCATCACACCTACTCTAATTTATTTGTACATCACCTGGTCAAGTAAAATGGAATAACAAATGCATCCATGTAAGAATTTTTTCTGCTAACTGAATTCTCCACAAGTGCTTTCTCATGAGCCAGAAGGGAAAACTAATGAAAGGAAACTCCATAAAAACTTGTGAACAGATTGAATCTTAATGAAATTTCAGATCATGAGCCCACCAACTGACCTCGAGAATGATGCAAAAGGATATCCATAAGAATTCATATTGTTTTCTATCCCATCTAACATATTATTGCTCCGCTCTAGGTGATTTTAATATCTTGAAACAAACCTTTGGATAATCTGACTCAATTGGGGGTATCTATCCCACCAAATTCACTCAGTGGTTGAACCTAGCCTCAATATGATCGCAAGTATTGGTGTTCAACAAACATGTTCTATATGAGACTTGAACCCTAGTGGGGGATTTAACAACGTTTTTCTTTCCAATTGACTTGATCATGAGATACTATATTTTTCTTTTCTTTTTCTATTTGTGAAACACACATCTTTGGGCAACCCCATTGTTAAATTTCAAGGTTATTCCAAAATGATTTACACCATGCTTGGGCTACTTTATGAGATTTGGGGTACATGTTGTATGTTCCACCCTTGGATGGTCTAAGATTGATTGGCATGAAAGATAATCCTTGATAGATTTGCATAGTTGATATAGCTTTCTAAGTGGATTCTTGACATAAAATGGTTGTTAGTTTAGTGTTCTTCCCCATGCACCTTAGTTGATATGAATGATGGTTTTGTATAAGAAGTTTTATATATTTAATATCCCTTTGTTCCATGTGAGGCCTTTCACATATTAAATATCTATGGAGATAGATTGGAAGCTTGTGACTGATTGACAATGATTGTTCCTTTCAAAATCATCCTTCTGAAAGAACTTTGGTAACAAAGTTCAACCAATCTCCTATTTTTTCCAATTTGAAAACAAACTTATCTTGAATGGGAATTCCCATTTAACCATCCTAGAAATTGTGACAGTTTCAACAAACTTTCCAACATACTCAACAATATTGGTTGTGTTATTTGGAATAATTGGAGCTAAATATGTTCAGATCTAAATGTGTCTGACACTGAATTAATTCCATTAGAAAAAAATCCTTTCAAGTAAATCTAGTGGAAAAGAATGGTTTGTGAAGGTGTTGTCTAGAGTCTAGTGGTTTAAAATGGGTGTCATTATGATAATGACCCAAGTTCAAACCCCAATATCTATAGTACTTTGATCATGTATATGAGTAGGCCAAGTTTAACAACCCTCAAGATAAAAATGGATCTACCATAATAATGCAGAGTTTGGGCTAACAACTCCACATGGTTCGGAAAAGAACATTTACCTTATGTAAAAATACAAATGAAAAAGAATAACTGACTGGTAATTTTGACAGGGTATAAATTCATTTTGTGCAAATATTGTCATGGTGTTCTTGAAGTTGGAAATTTTCTCTCTTCTTCTCAAGGATTTGGACTTGAAATGATTGAAACCAATAATACACCATGATTGTGAAATAGCATATTAATACATTTTATTGAAACTTCAGTCATACAGAGTCTACATGGATCTGTTTTTGCCTTTGCTTCTAATACACTTGTGTGAAATTGCAGTTCTAGGATTCATCTTTAGGAATCCCAATTGGAAACTTTATATGTATCCTTCTCGGTATCATATCTGTTGGTTTTATGTTTATAACTACATTATTGAATACAAATTTCATCTAGCAATGTATGAAAGTAATAATTTTCTTCCAATCCCATTTATTTATTGGAAAGAGTGCTAGCTGTAGACTTAACATTTTGGTTAAGGATTCACTTCATTATTTACCCTTGGTATATTTTAATGCTCTTTTAATTCTTGGCTGGTAAACAATGTCATCTTTCAGAGGTTTTTTATCATCTTTTAAAATCTAGAAGAGTGAGGTACTGAATGCTTTTCATGAATAAAATATCACTATTCTACCCAAATACCAATAAAACCATCCTCCATGTCATCCATTACTATTTGTATGTCTAGTTGAATCATTATTCTGGGACCATAGATATTTCAAATTATTGCAAGATTTTTCTCTAATCTTTCATAACATATATTCCAAATAGAAATTAGTATTTCAGATTTCTCCTTGCAACAAAAAATGCATGTCATATTAAGCAGGAATGGATTTTGAGCCATGGTATCTTCAATATAACATTGATTGAATTTGCATTGATACTTCATAAACTTTGAAATTCTTTTCATCTTCTAAAGACTTTTATAAATAACTAACTAGCATTGGGAATGGGACAAAGTTATCTCCATCTTTAAAAAAAAATAAGCTACATTGTTTGGTAATGTATTGAGTGTTTGTCATGACATCACTTGTGTCCTAAAATAGTCCGTTGGCATCATCTTCAACGCTTCATATGATATCCTTAGCATGTTGTATGTTTGATTTGAGTTGATTTATATTTGAAGGCTCCATGGTACACACATTTTCCAGAACTAGATTGAATTCTATTTTTCGTAAAATAATGCTCTTCAAAATTGTAATTTCTTAAGCATATCTACAAATATTATAAAACAAATTGTTATGGAGAGGAAAACCATCTTCCCAAATCTGTTATGAATATGAAGTGAATTCATTAAAATTGTGCTTGGTATTTTTAAATTATTTGTCTCAGTTTTCCAGGTTGGGTATCTTCTTAGTTTTTTATTTGATTTCTTCCATCGTTTATACATACATTCCTATGGTTTCTACTGCAATTAATGGATGCATATATTCCATATCAACATTTACTAATTTGGTAGTTTATATTTCAATTTCATCCTTATATGTCCCTTTTTCATTATGTATTTTTTAATTAACTACCTTTCTTTGTTTATCAAATGAGAAGGTCTCTAATTCCATTACAAAAACATGATCAAATGTATGAGGGGTTTCAATAAGAAAATATATGAGCCAATATAATGATTCCATTATATTTTCAAATTCTCTGGTTAGTCTAATATTCATACCTGCAAGATCATCAACTTCTTCTATTCCTTTCTCAGACTCCTTTGCATTGCATGGGTTTTTTCTGCCAATATTGAGATTATATCCTTCCTGCCCTTATGTTGGTTCTATAGCTTTCCCTTCGGATTCATGTTTTGTATTTTTCGAGGTTCCCTAAGGATTGCATCCTTATTTCCCTATGCCATCATCTTCATTACGGAGTTCTTTTCCCCTTTAATCTATTTTTCTTGTGGTCAAATCTATTTTCTCTTGTTGATATTTGGAAGATCTCCTTTTTACAATATGATCCATTCCTTTTGGGACTAAATATAGAATTGAATTAAGAACAATATTTTTGTCTTTTACTTTCTCTTTTCATAAAAAATTTCATCAAAATCCTAGGCATATTTGTATACCACTTCTTAGCATTCTTCATGATAGTAGATCCATGTTAGGGTTTATTGGTCGAAATGATTGGGAACATTTTTGAATGGATCATGTACTTTAAATGATCAACTTCCACTTAAGCATAGACAAAATTTGAAATGTTTTATTATCCAATTGTAATGGGATAATATGGAAATTCTTTATTTTATTGGTTTTCATAGCTGCATTTTCTCCATGGAGGGTAGTGTGATAAGGAATATTCCTCAAGATCAATCTATCTGGTGAATTCATTGGTAATAAAGGAGGAGCCTTTGTGTTTCCATAGATTTTGACATTACTCAGATTCCTCTTAATATAAAAATTGCATATTGTTTCTATGATCTTTATGGATTTCATAGAAAACCTCTTGCATGGATTACAAAATATAATTTCATACAACTTTTTAGAAAGTTATCACACATAAACTCATATATTGACACATATTTGGTTTTTGACAAGTATTAGTAGCACACATGGATGAAAGGTTTAGAAGGATTCCAAACCCAACCCTTGGGAAGGTTTTATAACAAATTGTGTCTATCAAATAGGAGTCCACGTAAAATTTTGGAATTTCATTTTCTTTGGTCTTACAAAGTGAAGCAATATACTCATTTGTTAGGAAAATCTGATTGTCTAGATTGAGGAACTCAAAAAAGAAAATGTTGTCTAGGTTAAGGAACTCAAACAATATAATGTTGTCTAGGTTGAGGAACTCAAACAAGACAATGATCCTCGTAATCTTAATTGAGGGAAACCCCCTTCAATCGGATGAAAGATGGCTTGAAGTGAAAGAGGGTTAGTGAGGTGACAGGGGCCTTCCATCTAAGTTACACATGATTGCACTGGAGCTGTCAGACTTTAGCTCGAAAATTGTGATATTGTGTGATAACACACCCCAGACATATCCTAGTGATCTTAAACCTCATTAGACAAGACCCACTTTACCATTGGAATTTATTCCTCCTCCTCAACAAACCTTGCCTAAGACCGATGATATAGATTTAAATATTGATATGGTTAGTATCTTATCAAAGGTTAATGCACCTGTCCCTCTAAATATTGATATATATATATTTTAAATACGTACAACAAAGTCTCTATTAGGACATCTTAGAGTGCCTCTCCCATAGCACCCACGTCAGAGCTGATACCTCTTGATGTCTCTCTTGCCACCTCCAAGACATCGCTCTTGCCACCTCCAAGATGTCACTCTTGCCACCTCCAAGATGTCAATCTTGCCACTTCAAAGATGTTGGTATTGTCACCTCCAAGAGTGTCGCTCCCATAGCAACCACGTCAAAGCTGATACCTCTTAACATTGATCTTGCCACCTCCAAGACGTCTCTCTTGCCACCTCCAAGACATCTCTCTTTCCACCTCCAAGATGTCACTCTTACCACCTCCAAGATGTCTCTCTTTCCACCTCCAAGATGTCGCTCTTACCACCTCCAAGACATCTCTCTGGCCACCTCCTAGACATCGGTCTTTCCACCTCCAAGATGTCTCTCTTTCCACCTCTAAGTCCTCAGTCTTACGAGGACTATATGGGGTTTGGACATTCAAATCCGAGATGACATGTGTCTGCATGAAACGTCATAGTAAAGACGATATCTATGTCATCGAAAAAGCGACGTCATGTGAAACGACGTTTGAGGGGGTCCATCATTTTTCATTCTCCCAACAATATAAAGTGGCAATTGCATCGAATGCATCGTCAGAATTTGACCCAAATGTACTAGTGCAACCAAGTCCATTAGGTTTTATTTTGATAGGAGAAGAAAGATTAGAAATGCTTGTTAATAAGGGAAGTTTGATTGCTCCATAACAATAATTATGGGGTAAAGGAGACAAAGATGTTGGGAAGCATTGGTTCTTGTGTGAAGAAATATGGAGGTACAGTGGGACTCCAGATGGGAATAAATTGGTTGAATTTCAACTACCTTGAGAGGTCGTGCTCTCAAATGGTACATGAATTTTATTGATCTAGGAGTGCTAGGAATGCAAGGTCAAGTGTTCACACTTGACCAGGTATGGACAATGTTCATAGCAAATTTTAAGCTACCTCATTCATAACAACAATCTCTATCGGAGCTACGCGAGATTCAACAAAGGGAAGGTGAATCATCCTGGGAATATGTCTAGAAGTTTAAAGATGCTATAAGGAGGTTAGTGCATCCAATTTATGAGGAACATCAAATAGAATGGTATATTCAGGGATTTCTACCTTTGACATGAATTTCGTTAATGTAACAATAGAAGGATATAGAGGGATCATGAGAGTGACCAGAGCCCCAACAGGTGCAAATTTGGTACCATTACAAGGGAAAATATCAACGCTTACATAAAAGATTCAAGAATTGATGATACCCATACCAAGAGATCTGTTGAATGAATGTCGATGAATGAGGGGAATGGGACCTCCTCATAATCTGATGGGACCCTCACTAGGACTCACGGGAATATTTGCGGAAGTATATATGAATTTACCATTCCATAAACATACCCCATATCATGTTTTTCCAGGTAATCAAGCAATGCCAATAACTGAGTATTGTGAGATTTCTCAAATCCATGGGCATGGGTCGAAATACTGCCCCATTATTTAGAAGTATTAAATAGTACAAAATACTTTACATTGTGAGTTTTGTGCATCTACCACACATACTACCAATTAGTGTAGAGCATTGGATGCACTTGCAGACAGGCTGGATCGAACATCATTCAGGGTGACTGAAACCCCTCAGGGATCGAGCAGAGGTCGTGGAGGTGGAGCTAAAGGAGACTTCAGAGGAGGAATAATTGGGGGAATAGGACCAATTTTATTCTACAACTATGATGAGAAAGGCCACATGGCTAGAGACTGTCCTCATCTGCGGCGACCATGGTGCTCTCACTGCAGAACTAATGGGCACGCAATTAGAGACTACCCAGAACTAATTGAAAAATTGGAAGATCAGGCATGTCAATGAGGAACTAACCTCATCAGTTCAGAGATCAAGAGATTTATTAGGGGACAAATACTCGACCTTAATATCGTCACTCGAGGAGGGGAAAAGACTAGCGTTGATGCTAATAATTTACCTAAGATCCAGAAAGCAACACCTAAGGAAGATAGGTATGATCCTCTCAAACATAAGTTGTTCCTTAAAAATTCCATAGAAGTATTTCAGAATAACCATAGCCTTGATATGCAAGAGAAACCCCCTCAGCCTATTGTCTACCCTAAGATTGTGCAAGTCCTTTCTTCACCCCTTACACGTAGAAACCATGTAGTCATGATGAGACAACCTGAGCAACCACAAAATGTAGTCGACCTTTGGTTTCAGTTATTTTCTGATATTCTTGGGAATCACCAATTGACATAAAAGTTGTGCTATGTGTTGTACATAGTTCTAGGGAATGAAGAATCTTCAAAATCAAGAATAAGGACCAATCTTCCTAAGAAGAGTACTAAGAGAGTGAAGAGAATTAAAGTACGAACTGGAAAAGAGTTTAGATTAGTATCTCAGCTAGATGAGTTTGAGATTAAGGATGTTATGTTAGATATAGGATCTGATGCTAAAATACTACCTAAAAAGACTTGGGAAGCCTTAGGAAAACCCCATTTACATATTCCCCAATCCAGCTAAGAATGGCCAATCAATATTGTATTTTCCCAGTAGGAAGACTGGAGAATGTGGAAATAGATATTGTGGGAGTAAAGACTGTAGTTGATTTTGAGGTGATTGAAATCATGGGGGATAAGGACCCTTATCCTAAACTACTTGGTATTGATTGTTCCTATGACAACTATGTGGTGATTGAACTAAAGAAAGAGACTATGACATTTGAGGAAGAGGAAATCAAAGTAGTTCAACCCTTGTATCTGTATGTAGGCCCTCGATACACAGAACCAACAGAAAAAAATATGGAGGGAGAAGAATTGGATTAGTTGTAGACTGTAACAATGGGAACAAGAGAAGATTACATAAATCCTATTGTTGATGGATCAGTAATTTGTAGGACTATACAATCAGTTGATGAAGATTTAGAAATGGCATTTGACAGTTGGCAACAAGGCTCATATGAATTATTTTCAAGAATATGTGCAACTTTCAAGGAAACTAGATGGGTTGGAACCAAGGTTAGAAAACACCCAATAATTGATGGTACCTCAGGACTTAACAATTTTTTGGTTAGCATGGAATAAAAGGTAGTGGAGTATCAAAGTTTCTTAGTGTTGGATTTACCCTCTAGAAAACCCCTTCCAGATGGTGGGCCAATCACAAAGCCTTACTCAAAAATTGGGACGATGTGAAGAAATATATTAAATATATATTTCAAGATAAGGAGCAGTTGGAATAAGAGATGTGAATAGATTTCCATGTTGCACAACTGTTCAACAAACAATCTGATCCTAAAGCACATATTGAACAATGCATTACACAGTGGCAAATTGTGGAAATACCATCTCGCTTCTAGGTTCAAGCATTTCCCCATTCACTATGTCGAATTCCAAAATTTTGGTTCATGCATGAAGAAACCAAAGGACAAACTAGTGAATGGAAAACATTGGAAGATCACTTTTGCAAGGAATTCTCATTTACAAGTCAGAACCTTGAGCTTAAAGTAGTCGTGAAAATAATTAAAGAATTACTTTTTACAGACACTAGTAAAAAAAAATCATACCTAGTGGTATGCACAAAGAATAGCCAAGAACTTCAGATTAATATTCACCTAAACTCGGATAAGAGACCTATAGAATGCTATAAGATTGAGAAGGATTTGGAAAGCCCAGATGATTTACAAGAATTGAGAAACTTATCCATTAAGGAGACAGAAGGGAGAAGATAAATCCAGAACATCATACCCAGCCAGACTGAGGGTTCTTATAATCACCCATTGAAGTTTCACAAAGTCAATATAGGGACCACAAAGAAACCTAATATAGCTATGGTAGGATATTACTGGGATGAGAAAACTAGCCAATAAATACATAGCTTGTTGCGAGAGTGTGAGGATTTGTTCCCAAAGACATTTTCAGAGCTAAAAGCGATTAAAGGAGCTACGAGAGAGATGAAAAATGAATTAAAACCAGGATCAAAGCCTATGAGGAATAGACCATATCGCCTTAACCCCAGGGTGAAATAGAAGGTTAATAGGGAAATAGACAAGATGATGGAAGCTAGACTTATTTTTGGAGTGGAAGAAGCAGAATGGGTTAGCCCGATAGTCATCCATAGCAAGAAATGAACATAAGACATTAAGTTCTATGTAGACTACATAAGCCTTAACTCTTCCTATGTGCATGACCCTTTCCCAACACCTTTTACTGATGAGGTGATAGAACCAGTTGTGGGGAAATAATATTACTCATTTACAAATGGATTTTCGGGGTATCACCAAGTAAGGATTGTTGAAGAGGACAAAAATAATACCACATTCATAATAGAATGGGGATCATTTGCATACAATGTGATTCCATTTGGCCTAAAGAATACCCCTGCAATTTTCTCTAGGATTGTAATAGCAACTTTCCAACAATTTATTCACAAATTTATAGAAGTTTATATGGATGATTGGATGATATACATTCTTCTCAAGGAACATGTAGCACTACTACATCTGTTGTTTGATAGATGTAGAGAATTGCAGATATCGTTGAACCTCAGAAAGTGTATATTTTGTGTGCCACATGGAAATTTGTTAGGCCACATAGTATGTCGAGAGGGAGTATTGGTAGAACTAGCGAAAGTTGTGGTTATTGTGAACATGTCACCACCTATGAGTGCTAAGCAGTTGCACTCCACACTGGGGCACAGAAGGTACTATCGCAGGTTTATAAGAAGATATGAAAATATCACTACACCTATGGAAAATCTACTAAAGAAGGTCGAAGTATTCCAATGGACCCCAGAATGTGATAAAGCATTCGAGACCCTAAATGAGAAGATCAACACAACACCTAGTCTGATATTTCCAAATTGGGAAAATGAATTTCACGTGCACGTAGATCCATTAGGTATTGCCTTGGGAGCCATCTTAGCGCAACCAGGAGATGGAGCCATGGATCATCCTATCTATTTTTCTAGTAGGAAGTTCTCACAAGCTGAGAGAAACTATACATCAACAGAAAGGGAGGGTTTAGCTATGATTTATGCTTTGCAAAAGCTTGGAAATTGTTGTTTAGGTTCTCATTTTAAGTTTTTTACTGATCATTTTGCATTAAAATATCTAGTTAACAAACCTGTGTTGGAAGGGAGAATGTTTCGATGGTTGCTATTGTTTCAAGAATTTTATTTTGAAGTGATCATTAATCCTAGAAGATGTAACGTAGGGCTTGATCACCTATCTAGATTAGAGTCAGGCGAAAGTGGCAGAGTACTCAATGATCAACTCCCATATGCAGACCTATTTCGGGTTGAGTCTATATCAAAGTACTTGGAAGACAAAGAAATCTTCTTAAGTAAAGGGGCTTGCCCATAAAAATACTATGCAGCCCAAAAATGCCATATGGTGGTTAGAGACTAAGACTATCAATTGATTGTAGGGAAATTGTATTAATTGGGACTAGATAGTATCCTCAGGAGACATGTATTAGATAATGAAAGACAAGATATATCGTGGGAGTGCCACAATGAAGTTGCAGGAGGTCATGTTGGAGGAAAGGCCACTACGCAAAAATTCATCCAAGCTGGACTATGTTGGGCCACACTCTTCAAGGATGCAAAGGAATATGTTATATCATGCGATGTTTGTCAAAGAGTGGGTAATCCATCATGGCGAGATGAATTGCCACTCCAACTAGCTCAAGCTTTATAATCATTTGATAAATGGGTGGTTGACTTTATTAGGCCGATCAACCCCACAACTAAGCATTCAAAGGCTAGATATATTATTACCGCAAATGACTACCTTACATGTTGGGCTGAGGCAACAACTGTTCAAGATTTTTCAACCAATATTGTTGCTAGGTTCATTTTTGAAAATATTATCACTCGGATTGGATGTCCTAGGAGTCTGACCAGTGATTAGGGAGATCATTTTATTAGTAATACAATAACAAAGCTTACAACAAAGTTCTTGATCTGACATCATAAAAGTAGTCCCTACCATCCATAAGATAATGGAACAGTGGAAGCATTTAACAATATTCTAAAGAGATGATTAATGAAGTTTTGTTGTGAAAACATAAAAGATTGGGATGACAAAGTTCCAACAGTACTATGGGCTTACAGGAAAACCACAAAGAAACTCTACAAGTACACTCCATTTTAGTTGGTTTATGGGAAAGAGGTTGTGGTGCCTACATAATTCATTACTCCAAATTTTTATATTATATAGTTTACATACATGTCAGAGGATGAAATATTTGCACAGAGGATCATGGAATTACAAGAACTTGAAAACACCGGGTTTTTAGCAAACTTCCATCAGACATTTGAGAAAGCAAGCCATAAATATTGGCATGATAGACACATTAAGACCAAAGTATTTGCACAAGGAGATAAGGTCCTACTTTATGACACTCGATACCAGAAACATCTAGGAAAGTTGTGCATGCATTGGTTGGGGCCATTTATAGTTGCAGAGATCCGATTGTCTAGAGTAGTCAAACTTGCACAAATGGATGGTATGTTACGACCAGTATGGGTGAATGGCACTCGCCTTAAACATTATCTATCTCTGAACTAAGATAAAGTAATGTTTCTCTAGTCCAAAGGAGAATGTATGGTATTTAGATTTGAATTTTCTTTCAAATTGTTGTGAATTCAGTTAATAAAGTTGAAGAGTGCATTGATGTGCCATGCCATGTAGTTCATTTTTTTGTTTAAGTGTTGTTTTGATGTAGAACTGATTAATCAACAATGTAGGATAATAATCATCAAGAAACTATTAATTATAGTGATTAATATTACAAGGAATCCTTTTTGGTTGGAGGTAGAGCAAATCCAGATGCAATCTGAGTCCATGTGCCACATGAACCCAGTCCAGTCACAACCTTTATTATTACTACAATACCCTGTTTGAATTCGGTTAAGCCATAAAGTCGTGATATGCAACGATGCCATCGACATTCATGCTAGTATTATCATATGTTAAATGGTAAGGTCTAAAATTGGCCATGTCCCTCACCAACTTGCCTAGTAAATGCCGAGATCACCCGAGAGATTTAACCTGTTAACCAGTCCAGTCAGACAACTCAAATCCAAGTTGCATCTATAGGGTAATGATGAATAACATTTATTACATAAATTTCCATCTCATCCTAAGTATAAGGTTCTAATAACTCGGTGTAGGACACATTGTTTCCTAGAACGAACATAGATATTTACGAATTTTGAAGATTGAGAAAGCCTGTGTAATCCCTTGACTAATAATTGTGATCCCCAATCCTTGTTTCACCTGTTCAAATTGTTGATATTTCATACTTACCATGTCGAGAGCTACAGGGACTCGAAGTGTCTTTTCCAAGGATGCAATACCATATGAGCCCTGTGACCCCTAGGTCGAGGTCATGGGAGATCTCAAATGAAAGATGAAGCAAGTCAAGCTTCTCCTCATATGAACATAGATGTTTTTTGGAGTATCACTACAGATGAGTTTTAAGGCATGTAGTTTTTACCAAAGCCCGACTTTATGAATTTGTTCAATTCGACCATCATGAACCTCAGAGACTTACCATTTTTCCACACCACTGTGGAATTTGAAAATTGTACCAAGTTTCTGATTAGCAGGGTGCATGAAAAAAGTTTTTGGTTGGATAGGAGATATCCAATCCATGCAGAGGACATCCACCAACTTACTGGATTGTACCTCAAGGGTGAGGACGTGTCTAAAGGTTTACAGGGTCCCAGAAAACATGGAAAGAAGAAGGGGGCCCGAGAGTGGTCAGGACCAATTGCTACATCAATTATAGCAAAGTTATGAGGTCGTTCTAGAAGCGAGAATGCACACTGGATTCTTTATCAGTGGAATATTTTTACGCCAATGGCACTCTCTTCCATTGGTGTAGCTACCTATCAGAGGAACTCCTTATGACCTGCGAGGAATCTTAGGAGAAAGGTGGTACTTTCACCTATGGATACTTGTTTCTTGCATTCCCAATACTCAAATGGACACCACCCATCGAAAGACCTTTCGCGCAAACAGATAAGGGGTGCTTGGTGAAAATGTTTGAGTCTTGGAATTCAAGGGCAGACTCAGAGAACATGGCCTTCAACAATACAAAATTCTCTGGTCCAAACCCAAAAACACCTGAGCAGAGGCTACAAATGACTGGCCCGAACCCTTAAGCCCAGGACTAGTAGATCATACCCTTTGTGCCGATTAAGGATGCTTCGTCTTCCATGAAGATGGAAACAATAGAGAAGATGCAAGTCTGAATTCCCCAACACACTGCCTCAACGAATAAGGTTGAGGGTGCTATGGGAAGAACAACCCAGGAAGCGGAGGTCCACAAGGAAGCAGAGGTCCTAGAGGTCCATAAGTAACCTAAGACGACTTCAAGGAAAAGAGAAAAGTTAGTGCAAGAACTTATGGAGATAGTCCTCCAAAACCCTCAGTAGTTCGCAGAGTTGTTGCAAGTCTGTCTGGACAAAATGAATTTTTTAATGTTCTCGACATTGACATTGAGGTTGATTCTTGTGCCAGGACCATATATAGGAGAGAAGGAAGTAGAGAATTCCTCAGAGCACTCAACGATCAGTGGACTTCCACTGCAGGTTCGAGCACCTAGGGACGCCATGCCTCCTTCTGTTGAACTTTTATAGTGGCCACTAGCGCAGCTAGTCGTAGTGATCAGGGCCTCAAATGATCAACTGGAGTATAGGCTTCAGCAAGTCAAAAGGTCTATAGATTTCACAAGGTAGGAGACACTCTTTGCTTAAGCGCGCCAGACACATGAAGAGTTTGCCAATATTCAGGTGGAAGAAAAACTGGAAAGAGCCCAGGAGAGGCTTTTTGAAGCCTGGATAGAAATAATGAATGTCACACCCCAACTGCCAAAGTCCAATAATGTAAGACAGCCTAAGAACTCGATCAAATTACTCCAAGGATCATGGTCACAGTTGGCCATTCCCACAGAGCACCTGGAAGTGTAGTTGCAGAAGATTAAGAAAGAAGCAAAACAACAACCTCTAAAATTGCAAGAACAGATGGAGGAGGTAGTGCTGGAAGGTAACAATGCTCAAGAATCACTACACAAGTGCACAACTGAGTGTACAAGGATATTCTGAGAAGTCATTGACTGAATGGGAATCATCGCTAGGTGCAACCAGACTCTATAAGACATGCACATGAGAATACAGTTGTTGAATGAGGAAGTTTTGATCACTATGGATCTGCTCAAGAAACAAGAGAAATTCGACCAAATCCAACAAGTGAATAATGAGTTGAATGCTCTAATCGAGGTACAATCCGTAGCCAAGAAGAATCTGTGTGAATTTTGACTTGTCATTCAAATAGTATACATGCAAATGCATCAGATGGATGCTACAACAGAATCTGAATGGAACTCTTTGGTGGCATCCAAGCCCAAGGGATGTATCACAGATGTGACCCAACAAATTGTAGTCGAGGCCTCACTCCTTGCCAGGAATTGGAAGGATAAAATTGGGAGTTTCCAGGAAGTCAGAAAGTGGGCCTTAGAGTTAGTCCTAGATTTGGGCACCTCATTTGAAGAGGCAGATAAAGATAAAGTGCAAGAAAAATAGGAAGGTAAAGTAGTTAAGGAGGATAATGGAAATAAATAGTTACTACCTAGAAGCTGAGAAAGAGCCAAGTACTTGACTCGAGGGGGCGTCAAGGTTTGTTGTTGGAGCCTACTAGTCCCTTTGTTTTTGGATGTGAATCTATGCAAGAAGGACTACAGTCCTAGTTTTGGTTTAGCACTAGTTGTGCAAGCTACAAAAGAAGTTGTACAGTGGAGCAAGGAAATGTAACATAAATTGGTTGCAAAAATGGACAACGCAAGAAATAATGTGATCCCAAAGCTAGAAGATCCCAATCATCTTATATATATGAGATGTATATGATTGTAAAAGGGTTCTTGATTCTTGTTTTTGTTGGGTTGGGTTGGTTAGTGTTTTTGGGTTGAGTTTTGTTGTTATTAATCAAATGTTTTACATGTAATCTGTATACGGTTTTGGTTAGATAGAGCTCTACGATATGAGTTTGGAGCCAGAAGTCTATAACAGAGTACCAATTTGTATCTCTAACATTGTATTCGATAAGTTCTGAAGGTAATAGATGAATAAGGACCCAAAATTTTTAAATATAATGTGTCATATTGTGTTTATTCTTATGCATTATATCTTTACAGTACTTCTTTATTCTTGATAAGATGAACATGATGTCTTTGTGTATGAATGATTTCCACAACTTAAGTATCTTCAACTCTTGTATGCATGAGTTCATATTTGGTCTATAATTGGTCTATTTTGCGCAATATCATGGTGAATATTGAAGCTTCTGGGAACCCACCCAAGTATTCTCCTTTCCCTTTCCTATCCTTCTGTCTTGGTTGTGCTTCAGGCGAGACTTATTCTTTTCGAAGGAGATGAAAATTCCAGCACTCTAGACTACACAGTACCATTTTTTGGTAACCTGAGAAGGACCTTGGTCTGATCAATTCCTTGCCAACCCATATCTTCCTCAGCTATGAGGGCCTTCTGGACTCCATTGTGAAACGTCCGAGGCATTAGGATCCTCACTTTTGCACGAATGCTGACGTTAAGGCTGAAAAAAATCTTGTTGACCTTGATATTCTTGGTATTCATATGTGGAGCATGCCTAAGTAGCTCCATGAATCGGGCCTCATACTCAGGCACCATATGATTGCCATGTCATAAGGCATTGAAATCATTTAGTTGACACTCAATGAATTCCTCTGACAAATACCTCTCCCAGAACCACTGCTCGAATAGTTCCCATGACATGTCTTCAATGGCCATGTTCAGTTGTGGTAGGAGCGAAGGGCTTGGTCCCATATGAAGTGTCAAAGAGAGGTGGAAAATATGGTCGAAGAAGTTCAACATTAAATACTGGGTGCAAGCCAAGGAAAGGAGGAATACTTAATTGAAAATAATTCTCACCCACAACTTTGGTGATGGTGTAAGGCCCACATTGCAGTGGGCATAGCTTCCGATGGGGTCATGTGAGGCACTCTTTCTACAAATGTAACCATACCTTATCTCCAACATGAAACATGTTTGGTATGTGATGTCGATCATGGCACTGCATGTACTTGGCATTGGATTTCTGCAAAATATTATGAACTTGTCATTGGACATACTCTATTTTCTCAAAAAATGTGGTTTCTCAATCAGTCCACGTCTGAGCATGAGAGGACTCTTACTGTGCAATTGTAATGGGTAGATCTATGTCAATGGGGGTGAATGGTAGGAAACCCAATCACACCTTAAAAGGATTGTGGCCAATAAAAACCTGGAGGGCTCTATTGTAGCTATGTTGAACATAAGTAAGGATTTCATGCCATGTTCATGGATGTTTTCAATTATACATCCTTGGGATATGGAAAATCAACATGTTGACTACCTCTACTTTTCCATTAATTTGTGGGTGGAAGGAAGTCAATTTGTTCAAATTGGTGTCCATCATTGACCATAGGCTAGACCAAAACATTCTCAGGATTCTAATATCTTGATCTAAGATAATGTTTCATGGGAGCCCAAAATGAACCCAAACATGTTCAAAGAATAACTTAGTGGTGGCCTCAGCTCTGATTCTCTTCTTGTAGGGTGCCAAAATTTCCATCTTAGAGAATCAATCAATGACCATGAAGGGAAAGTAATTTACATGCTTTCTTGAAGGAATGTCGAACATGTAATCCATGGAAATGGACTCCCAATGCCTATCTGGAGTAGGTAGAGGATTGTATAGTTGTTGGGTATGTGTTATATTCTTTGCATGTGTATTTGTGGGCGTGTCAGGTTTGACAACTGCATCTGATGATCCCTCTAGTAGTGTTGTTTTTTTCATGTGTGTCAGGCTCTTTCCTAGGGGGGTCCCAGGGGGGGTAGGTATGTCCCCCCCTGGTTACACGTAGCGTTCGGGGTAGCGTCCCAAAATTTTCTTTTTTGGGTGTTTTTTCTATTTTTACCACTTTACTAAATTAATCTTGGATTAAGGGATTAGGGTTTTGGTATCTATGAAATAACTAAAACCATTGTATATATTGTATGGTGAATGGTGAAATTTGAGATAATGAAATAAGAAAGGTTTTCCCGGTTGAGGGTTTCCGGTATAAATCTCTATGTACTATGTGAATGAGCCATTGATTAATTTTTGTTTTTCTTAAGAATCCATATGCATTTTTGTACTTCACAGGTTTAGAACTTACAGTAACCTCTATTTCTTGATCGTGGGCTTGGAAATGGTGCAGAAAGTGTAGGATCTGATGTACTTACAGATATACTTTTGAAGTTTTGGCCAATAAAAATGTTTTTTCAATACTTCCATTGTTTTGTATACAACAAAATTTCATTTTTCCTAACTGTAATGAGCTTACTAGATCAACTTTGCATACTCGCTTGGAGTAACATAGAGATGGATCATATGGCATATAAATCCATCCTAGAGATGAAAGTATGGAATAGTTTTACCTACGTTGAATGCCTAATGGGAAACAACATAGTCAAAGTAATTATTTTATAATTGTGCCCACATGAGTGAAGAACTATGGTTAGTACCACAACTTGGGGTCAACTAAGGAAATATATGACATGGTTGGTGCTACCCTTTTTGTACTAGATGTTCAAGAAGAATTATTGTTGGTACATGTAACACTTCTGATGGTGGTCATTGTATAATTTTTCCTATGTTTTCATTAATTGTAAAGGCCTATGATCAATGTCGATGATTGTGTTTCCTTCCCTACAATGTAATGCTTCCACTATCGACATGTTTGCACAATGGATTACATATCTTTGTCGTAGGTGGGGTATCTGTGAATAACATTAGATAGTAGTTTTTCATTGTGATAGGCTACGAGATGTCGATGTTGAGTGAGGTTTTTACCAATAGAACAATATAAATCATTTGTATCAATCTCAAATTGTTGTTGTAGGTCTAGTAGAATAATCATTGGTGTTGAGCTGAGGCAGAATTTCAAATTCTAGAATTTTTTTTGTTGGGAACAATCCCACACAAAATTGTCCTTCGCTCCACCCTTCGTCACCTAGCTTTGGGTCCAAACTATATCAGTGAACCCAAACACAAACTAGTGGTAGAAATTGGTGAGGCCCAAGAATTTGTGGAGCTAGATCGTTGTCTTTTGAACTTGCCAATCTTGGTTGACTTTGATCTTGGTTGGATGTACATGAAATCCCTACTCATTCATGACGTATCCCAAATATCAGATTTTTTGCATGTCAAAGGAACACTCCTTGAAATTAGAATATAAATTGTGTTGTCATAGGGTACCCAATACATGTTGAATAAGCTTCAAATGCTCCTCCCAAGTTTTTTTGAATATGAGGATTCCATCCAAAGATATGACAAAAAAAGAGTTTGTGAATGGTCGTAATATGTTATCCATCATCCACATGAATGTGGTCAGAGAATTGGTCAAGTTTAAAGGCATGGACACCCACTTAAAGAGACCTTATTTGGACTTGAAGTTTGTATTCCATACATCATTATGATCAATAGGCACTTGGTGGTAGCCTTACTTCATATCAATATTACTAAAAAACTTGGCTTCCTTGATGTTATAACCCTAAATTGCACCACACATGCTTACCTAGCATCAGGCCAACTCATATCCCTTTCTTGCCAAAACTCTTTTGAACAACTCTTTGAAAATCCTCTTGTGTCAAGGCCCATGCGCCCTAACCCCTTACTGCACACGTGTGCACGCTGGCTGACTCACAACAACCCACATGTACCTAACAAAGCATGAAAAAAGGAAAGTTGTCGATGGAACAAAAAGCTATGGGTCAGTTAACTGAAACTCCCGGCCATGCATGGCCGAGGGTTCATCCAAAACCCTAACTCCTTATAGCCTATAAAAGAAGGGGTAGGGGTACCGTTTGGAGGAGGGAAAAATATAGTGAATAAACTCTACCCATTTATGTAATCCATTGTCCCAACCCTTTAGCCTTTCCTCATGCCAAAGGACATTTAACGCAAAGAAGTTGAAGGACAGAAGAAGAGGAGCCCAGGATCAGGTTCAAGGAGTGGTGGCCGGTCTCAGCTTTTTTCTAAGTTGATTCACTTTCAGTAATAAAAGAATACTTTTCCCGTCCCAATGCATGAATTGTCTATGGTTTGATTGATTTATGCTTGATTTCTAACAATTCTGTTGCTGGGAAAAACACCCTACGGACTAGCAAACTAGGGTTAGACTTGCATGCAGATTTTGACCGAATAGAAACTACTTTTTAACCTACAACCCAAGATTTAAACCCCTTTTTCATAGTAAATGCATGGAAAAGAACAACCAACCTTATTACTGACGTTCGATGTAGATCCTCTGTTGCTCTTCGATTACTTGCTTGCACTGCTCTTTCCATAGATGACCTGCAATCAAGACAAACACCAACTATGCATGCATGCTACTTCTATACTCAAGGGTTAGAAATCAAGAATAAATCAATCAAACCATAGATAATTCATGCATTGGGACAGGAAAAGTATTCTTTTATTACTAAAAGTGAATCAACTTACAAAAAAGCTGAGACCGGCCATCGCTCCTTCAACCTGATCCTGGGCTCCTCTTCTTTTTTCCTTCAACTACTTTGCATTAAATCTCCTTTGGCATGAGGAAAGGCTAAAGGTTTGGGACAATGGATTACGTAAATGGGTGGATTTTCTTCTCTATATTTTTCCCTCCTCCAAATAGTACCCCTACTCCTTCTTTTATAGGCTAGAAGGAGATAAGGTTTTGGATGAACCCTCGGCCATGCATGACCGGGAATTTCACTTAACTGACCCATAGATTTTTGTTCCGTTGGCAACTTTCATTTTTTCGTTCTTTGTTAGGTACACGCGAGCTGTTGTGAGTCAACCAGCGTGCACATATGTGCAATAATGGGTTAGGGTGCATGGGCCTTGACACAAGAGGATTTTCAAAGAGTTTCTCAACAGAGTTTTGGCAAGAAAGGGTTATGAGTTGGCCTGATGCTAGGTAAGCATGTGTGGTGCAATTTAGGGTTATAACAGCTGCCCCCTAATGTGTGAGGTCAGAAGAGCATCTTATGGCTGAAATACATTACCAATCTTTACCGATGTGTCAACCGATTGATCCCAAGGATCAGGAACCGGGAGGTGTCGTCTACAAAATAAAAAATGTCTCACCGAGGTGGGCATAGCCATGCTCGAGATAAAATAGAACCATGGATACCAATGAAATACATTGTAGATCCATGTCAAATAACTATAAAGAGTAGCCACACATAATACATAGTGGAGCTACATCTCGAAATCAGAAAGATATACATATAGAGTATCCATCTTCCAGAAACTGATTCGACCTAATGGCTGTACTTCAGAGCTCGAACAACAACTTCAAAATCTTTTAGAACTTGTGTAGGAGTGTAATATGAGTGTACGACTGCACTACCCATAGGTCTTCGACGACTTCTCAGTTATGGACTTGATAATCTTGATGATCAGACTGAAGGCTTCAGTGATTTCGAACAAGAACTTAATTGGACATTCAGGATGGTTGGGTATGTGGAAAAGGGACATATTGCAGAGGGGCCGACTCAATCTTAGTGACAAAATTCCATTGGACAATAGCACAACAAGTGATAAGACTCAGGCAACATATATGTTAATCATAAGTCTACGAAGCAGAAGGCAACGCAAACTCTCCATATGTTTGGAAGAATAACCAAATGGTGGAGGACACAACTCTATATAGCGAGAAAATCTTCCTAAGGTTGTACTACATCCCATAGTCGGATGATCAAATAGACAGATGTGCTTTATCCAAGGGAGACTCATGATGCTGCCAATAAAGAAAATACTTTTCCCATCCTCTTTTTGGGGTATATTTGATTTTTTTTGTTCTTTTCGATAATTTTGGAAAAAGAATAAAGGAATATTACATTATAATGGAGGAACGAGTACTGCAAACATACAAGCTCAAGTCACAAGGACAAGACTGATGTTCTGGTAAAATGATACTCGGGAAAAATCCTCCGGCGGCCAAAGGTGTTAAGATGCAGAAGCAAACTGTCACAAGGCTGGTGGATAAGGTAAGCAAATGAGGTTGATAGAACACACAATGGTAACATCCTTCGATGTAAGTTTAACAAGCCCAGAGAAGGTAATATCGGTGGCTTTTCATATTTAGAGAGTCTGAAAAATCATAAAAGGAGACTCTGTTGGGGTACCTTTTTTGGCAATAGTCTACTTGGTTTGAAAAAGGGATAAACTAGCACCGATTAGACGTCAATTCAAAACCATTTTAACGAGTGTGACAAGGACAAGATCACTCGGCTATTTCTTCACTTTTAAGGAGTCTGAAAAATACTTTAACTATGGACTCCGTCAGGAATATTCTTCTGGACCAATTTAATGAGTGTGAAAGAATAAGGTCACTCGGAAATCTTTTCAATTTTAGGGAGTCTGAAAAGAGCTTAACTATGCACTCTGTGGGGGTTTCTTTTTCGTAAATTTAGTCCCTCAGGCCCGAAAAAGGAATAAAATTATACCTGAGAGTACTCTTCTAAAGAATGGAAATTCGATAGAGTATAACTTTGTTCGTACAGTTGACTGTCCGGACCGAAAAAGGGGTAAACTACCGCCGAACAGACGTGACCTCAAATTTCAGTTTAACGAGTGTGAAAGGTCACAAGATCGCTCGACAATATTTTCATTTTTAGAGGGTCTGAAAAGGGCTTGAAAGGAGACACGTTATTTTTTGGGAGTCCTGAGGGTGAGACAAAGAATGAAAAAGACTCATGCAAATGAGGCTCAAAATCATATTCAGGAAAGACTACATGGACTCTCAAGCCTACAGTGTTTTTAGAAATGGCATGGACACCATAATGCAACCAGGACCTACCTAGGGCATCCATGTTTTGGTAAGCTCTACCACCAAGTTGCAACACTTCTAGAGAAGATATGACAGTTTTGTGTCACAACCTGATGGGATCGATCCTATAGCAGAAGAAAAAGACAATGAGATGCAAAATTTCGGGTGATAACCTAACCTATATGTTCAAGTTGATTTTGAATTTTTTTTATGGAGCATCAATATTTTCTCAAAACTCAAAAAAAAAAAATTGTCCCAATACCCGATCAAATCCCTCCCATATACCTCCTGAATCACTCTAAATGGTTTTTGGTATAAAGAAACTAATAAGGGAGGCCAAAAAAGTGACAAAAAGAGGCCAAAAAGAATATAAAAAGAAGCTGGCAGCTCATTATCATGATTGTTGATTTGGAAATTGACTTTGGAGCCAAAAGACCCCCTTTGCCAAAAACAGTAATTCTGGGAGCTATAGTGGATGAAACGAACTTCTACTTGGACCAAGTAAGTACAAACTCCCTTCTCTAGCTATTCAATACTTCAATTTCATTAGTTAGTTTATTTTTTGGGTGGGAATCAACCTTAAAAAGGTCAGCCCTAGGTACACGCAGGTTGTCTCTGGATAGGCCACATGTACATTTGGGCAGAGTAAAGTATGCCTGTGTGTACACGCAACTATCACCTCTACAGCCCGCGTGTACCCCCCTTTTATGATTAAAAAACAAACTAAAAGAATCACTGACCCTCCTTTACCTTGTTGTGTTGGCAGGATGTATGTCTAGTGGAGGGAAAGGGAGCATGAGGGAATCAGTGATTTGGTTACCACAGGTCTGAATGTCATGGCTGTGTTAATGCAATGCGGTTTACTCAAATTATTTTTATGTCCATTTATTCACAAACAACCAAGGCTACTGAATGCCTTGATTGACTACTGGCACCCTAATGCAGAGGCATTTATGCTAGAGGGGAAATCACTAGTGCCCACCACTGAGGATATCTACTTTCTGACTGGCCTCTCAAGGAGAGGGGAACTAGTCAACTTCCAGACTTTTCCTGTGGGGTCGAGAAATTTCTCAAAATTGATAGCTGAGCATTGGGAGGCTGGGACTGACCGTGTTGTCTCCCAGGTACCCATTAACAAGATTACTAACTTAGCACTGCAGACTATATTGTTACTGATTGGGTGGATTACCAGCTCATCAGTCCTGCATCAGGCTTCATGCGCATAGATGAAATGTGCCATCCAGTGCATGAATGCACAAATCTTTGACTGGAGTACCACACCACTGGAGTGCATGAAGAGGCAATTGACAGATTGTCGACACCAGACACAGAGGAACTTCGAGTTTGGGACCATCTTGTGTCCATTCTTTTTTGAGAGAGTTCTGAGTTTCAGTCCTCGGGTTGTAGTACGAGGACATCAGGCCTCTTTCCCTGCAGTGTGTAGATGGACAATATTACTGCCGTGACAGGGTGGTGTAAAGACCATTGACTCCTTCGACAACGATTTCTTTGCTTGGCTGTCACGACAGATCCCTGTTGTTGAGGACTACCCGTATGCAAGAATAGATTTCTTTAGAGATCCTGAGATACCCATGCCTCTTGGTCAGGAGCGAGGGGAGATGGGTAAGTCTCCACCCTTGTAATTTTTTGTTTTCATATGTAATTTTTATGTCTTTTTGTTATATATATCATTTTTTTTGTATGCCAGAGTATTTGATGGGTAAACCTTTGTTGCATGCAGATGTGGGACCCGTGCGACCTGTCGATTATGCACGGAACAGGCATTGTCCACTGCCAAAAACCGCAGTTGTCGTGGTTGGGGGAGAAATAGTAGTAGGGAACCTCCCAGCTGGAGAGGCCGAGAGGGTCCTTAGACGAGTGGAGTAGAACTTGACTACACTCACTCACACAGTCCCGATGGCAGAGATAGAGGATCTGCCACCATCCATGTAGCCTCATGTTGTGGGGGCACCTCGGACATGGGTCCGATTGTTTAGTCATTTAGCCCGTGCTGTGGATGATTATAACAGGGCCCATAGGCCCTAAATAGACTTAGACTTTTTATGTGCCATGAGCACCTACTTGTATATATATTTTGAGGGCATAATCCCAGTGACTCGCTACTATTCCCATTTTTTAGGCACTTGTATCCATCTATGTACTCTGGTTATTTTATGATGTTTATATATGGTTTTTATCTTTTTTGTGTCTTATGGATTTTGTGTGCAGAAATGTATTTACATGTTTATGTCCATGTTATTTTATATGTGGGCAAGATTTCAATCTAAAATTTGATTAGCTAGAGTATCTGTAATTTGGTTTAATCTCCTAGGAACATGAAAATATGTAATATAATCAAAGCTTCATTCTAAGAGACGTACCCTAAGGAATCATTGGTGTAAAGTTGGATCATGAACTTGGTATACTCTGTTTAGTTGTGACACAACCAGTTGAGCGTCGAGATAGACCCGAAGATGAGAGATACCCAATGACAAGGCGTCACGAAGAAACTCAATAAATACACTATACTCGGCGACAATATTTGTGGTGTCACCTAAGAATATACCTCGGGAAGATAACAACTGACCCTGAGGTGTAAAGATTACCCAAGTTGTGGAGGCAAGCCTCCGCGTGTGTCGACTAGCACCGTCTGCATACCCCATGAACACCTCGAACTCACTTGACATCTATCATATTGATGAAATATAACATCAATGACACGTCCATAACACTTTAAAAGAAACGTAAAAAGTAATAGTACAAAGACTATACATATGTTACAAAAATTTACCCACAGTGACCTGTCTATGAGTAATACTTCTTGAGGTAGAGCCCATTTCTAGGCTCCGCCAAAGGATTCCCTTCAAAATCAACCAAATGATAAGCACCCTTTTTTAATACCTCTTTTATAATGAAGGGTCTGAACCACATGGGTTTAAACTTTCTTACCCCCAAGGGGTCCTTCTCTTGGTCATAGACTAGGACAAGGTCGTCTTTAGAGAAAATCTGAGGACGAATAGACCTATCATATTGATAGTTGACCTTATGTTTGTGAGCCTCGTTGGCCAGGGCCGCATCGCGATTCCTCTCATCAAGCTGCTCAAGGTGTATTAACTGTTCTTCAAGCAGAGAAGTGTCTGGAAATAACTCTACTGCCAATTTTAAAGATGGGATTTGACATTCGATGGGCAAGACTGCCTCCAACCCGTAAATGAGTTGAAAAGGTGAGAAACTGGTTGCAGTCTCAACAAATGTTCGGTAAGCCCATAATGACGAGTATAACATCAAATTCCAATTTGACTTGGTTGAGTTGATAGTTCATTGTAGAATCATCTTAAGAGTCTTGTTTACAGCTTCCACCTTCCCATTGGCTTGGGGGTAGTAAGGTGATGAAGGTTCCTGTCGTAACCCAAGCTTTGATGTTAATTCAATCATCATTTGGTTCTGAAAGTGACTTCCATGGTCAGTGACAATCTCTCTTGGGATGTCGAACCTTGCTATGATCTGGTTGAATAAGAAGAGAGTTGTAGTCTCTCCATCATCTTTAAACATTGGCATAGCTTTGACCCACTTAGTGAAGTAGTCGACAACTACGATGATATAATGGTGCCCCCTTGCTGACGGGGGGTTGCATGTAGTGTAATCAATCCCCCATTTAGTGAAGGGACCAACTGTGATGACATGAAACATAGGAGCGGGATGTGCCCCCATCTTCTGAGAGAAGATTTGGCACGAATGGCACTTCTTGACTGATTCGATACAATCTTTGATAAGTGTGGTCCATAAGTAACCAGCTCGTAGAATATTTTATGCTATTGCCAACCCAGATAAATGACCACCACAAGCTCCAGTATGTCAATTGTTGAGCACTATGATGGCCTCCTCATGAGTGAGACATCGATGCAAGATGCAGTCTACACCTCTCTGATACAATGTATCATCGAGTATGAGATAATTCTTAGCCTGATGGCGTATCTGCTAACGCTCGTCATGAGAAGCAGAGGTGGGGCACTTCAAAGTCTAGAGATAGATAAGTATATCTCTGTACCAGGGGTCTGAAGATGTAATCAAAAATATATTCCCCCGGATAGGCGATTCCTCGAGCACAACTTCACCTGACTCAACCGGAAGTTTGAAATAAGTTCTGCGAAGACCAAGAACTTCTTGGACTTTGCTGAAACGAAGTCTAAGTCAAATTCTTGGAGAATGACTATCCATCTACTTATTTTTCCACCTATAACTCATCGCGTCAACATGTACTAGAATGGATTCACGACAACAATGAAGGTGGTCTTGTGAAACAGAACATAGTGACAGAACTGTTGAACATCATGAACTGTTGCCAATGCAAGTTTTTCGATATGAGAATAATTGAGTTCCAGTCGTATGAGGCCTCGTCTCAGGTAATAGATCATGTATTCTGAAAACGAATCGTCTTCCTGAACTAAAACCATACCTATGGTTGACTCTGCGGTAGCCAGATATAATAATAAATCTTTGTTATAGTTAGGTGGCCATAGCAGAGGTGTGGTTGTGAGGGCGTGTTTTAATGCGTCAAAAGAGTGTTGAGCAGCTTCATCCCAGAAAAAAGGAATGTCTTTCTTTAGTAAACGCATAAAGCCCTTGGTGATTTCGGCATAGTTGGCGATGAAGCATCGTAAGAAGTTCGCCTTGCCTTGTAGACTCTAAAGTTGTAAGATTGTGCGTGGGGGGGGCAACTAGATTATTGCCTCCACCTTAAGAGGATTGACCATGATCCATGATGTCGATACGATGAAACCTAACAAACGTCCTGACATCATGCAGAAGCTGCACTTGTTTGGATTCAAGTGAATCCTGAAGTAGCGACAGTGTTCGAAGATTAGTCTGAGGTGCATGGGATGATCCATTCGCTTGCGAGAGCGTGATGCTAAATCATCTAAATAGGCCTAGACTATATGTTTGAGCTCATGAATAGCAAAAGACATGGGCCACTGGAATGTGGCTCCAGTATTTTTAAGGCCAAAAGGCATCTTACGATATGCAAATGTACCCCACAGACAAATGAATGTCGTTTTGTGTTGGTCCTTTGGTTTGATTTGGATTTGATTATATCCCGAAAAACCATCCATGAACGAAAAGGATTCACAACCGGCACATTCATCAATGATCTAGTCAATGAATGGTGTTGGAAAATTATCTTTGGGACATGCCTTGTTCAAATCATGGAAATCGGTACATACACGAATCATGCCTTATTTTTTATTCACCGGCACAGGGTTTGGCACCCATTTAGTCAAATGGATAGGATAAATAAAACCTGCCTTTAGCAATTTCTCAACCTCAATCTTTATGGCTGCTTCTTTCTTAGGATTGACTAGATGGAGTTTTTGTTGAACAGGATTGGCATCAAGATACGTTGTGATTTCATGTTCAACTATTTTCGGATCGATACCTGGCATTTCCTCATAAGAACAGGAAAAAACGTTGTGGAATTCTTTGAAAAGATCCGTGTAAATTTGAATCTCTTCTGGGGAGAAATATACTCCGACAAAGCCATTCTCCATGATGCCAGGGTTTTGGGAGATGTTGATGGGTATAGTTTCAATGATAGTCGCCATATTACCCTCAGCATAAATTTCCTACATAGTTAAGAGATTAATAGGACATCGTTGATCTTCCATCATGGTAATGGTGAATTCTCTTGCTTCGATTCAGCTTAACTTTGGGAGGAAATATGATTTGTGATGAAGATCTTCCCAAGGTTTGTCTGGACTAGTCATTGCTTTGATTACTGCTTCGCCAGAAGGCAAGACTAAGTCTAATGAATCGATTTTAGCGAGAGAACCCTGAGCCCAAATAGGCTCTAGAAGTGGATCTAACTCTTGTGCGGGAGTCGGATCAGGGTTAGCTGAATCTTGTTGGACTAAAGAGTATGCTACTTCAGTGACCAACAAGGGCATGGACATGCCGGAGTGCCCTATCTCATCCATCATGGCTAATGGAGAAGGAAGAATCCAAGGTTCCTCAAAGTATGTCATGCGAAATGACGGAACTTGAAAAATCTCAACCTTATGGTGATTAGATACAAATTTGACATCGTCGAGAGGAGGTGGGTAATCGAAGGTACAGGTGGGTAATCGAAGGTACCCATCAAGGATGGGCACAAACCAACTCCTATGTTAATGACACCTGGTTGAGGATTATCTATCATTGGTACCATGGATGCCCCCAAAGCTAGGTCAGGTCTGGAGAAAGATAGTTGATCGATGGTCACTATCCGGCCCTCGTGTGGAAACAACAAGACTCAAAAAACTATAGAAACCATAGCTTGCATAGCATAAGTCCAACTCCGTCCTAACAAGAGGTTATAGTCGAGGGGAGCATCGACTACCTCTACTTCGACACACACAGTTTTCCCTCCTAACTGCATAGGGAAAGAGGGAACGATGCCATGTGGTTGGAAAGAACGACCCTCAAAAGTAGTAAGGAGAGTAAGTGATGGAGACAAGTGGGATGGCCAATGGCCTTCCAACATGCTAATGACATAACGCATGTCGAGGCACCCTCATCGACCACCGTGCGGAAGATATTCCATGTAAAAGTTTTCATGGGATGAGCCACTACTATTTGAAATGCTACGTGGTAAGGCAGATGAGTTTTTAAGTCGGTTGTATCTAACATGATGGTACCCAGATTACAAGTCTTCATAGATCCTAAAGCGGTTAACAAGGCTTTCCTTTGAGCAGGGTAGCTTTGGAGGACCTCCAAAGCAAACATCGCACAAGGGGTTTGTGATAAATCCTACACCACAGAGTAATTCTAGGCGACCCTTATGTTTGGGTTGTGAGAAGCCTTTTTAAATGCACCCTTTGCAATGTATGTCATTGTCTCTCCCAATGTGTTCTCAATCTATACAGAAAGAGATGGGAGATCAACTTATTTACC
Source organism: Picea abies (assembly GCA_900067695.1). Taxonomy (NCBI): domain Eukaryota; kingdom Viridiplantae; phylum Streptophyta; class Pinopsida; order Pinales; family Pinaceae; genus Picea; species Picea abies. Next base: position 63 of record CBVK0102653538.1, on the reverse strand, counting down.
CTTCTCAGAAGTGCTTGGTTTACTATAGTGGTGCACTCTAGTCATTATGTGAGATCGGAAGAG